>ONZK01001830.1:4574-18388 GCA_900322385.1 Pharnaceum exiguum | reverse complement strand
TTTTTGGGGGGGGTGGGGGTGGGGTGGGGGGGATAGCTGCCTGACTCAGTCGCCATTGTTTCTTTTCAAATGCTAAGTTTTGTTGACTCCCACAGTCGCACTGCAATAGGGTATGCCAGCAAGGACTTCTAGCGTTCTAGTATAAGTAGCATGAAATATTATTGCTTGTTTCAACTCTCTCCATGGCTCATAAGAGGTGAATAGCACCCAATTGCAACAAGTACACAAGTTAAACTGTAATTTTTGCCTGCTCCTACATAAATGTGTGTGATAAATTACCAACTGGAAGTTCTTGCAGAAACCTTTAGGTGATTTATCATCTAAAACTGTTGGGACCCATGGTCTTCATTGTCCTTTTAGTTTGCAGACATCGACAGAGTGGCTTCCGCTTACTAAAAGAAGAAACGAGGAAGAGGCCTAAGTAACTTGGTGTTTTGCCTGTCTCCCGTCATTACTTAACATGATATTTCTTATTTTCTTCCTGCTGTGCTTATGCTCATCATCTGTTGCAGATGGGTTCCTATTAAAGGAAATGACTGGTACTGGATCCGGCAGTATATTAAACTTGGCTTGCATGTCATTGTTGAGATTACGGTGAGTTCTCATGCCCCATTATTTTTTTAATTTAGTACTATTAGATACCTTCTCAATTGTGACATTCTTATGAAACATTCCCCTTATCTAGAGTGGAGAATGGAATCAATTGCTAGAATTCTTGTTTAATGCACCTCTTGCTAGAACTTCTCTTTATTATCAGTCTCACTTTCAGCTTACACCTGCTCCGACTTTTGGGAATCCTTCTCTTCTACCTATCTTTATATCTACCTTGAGTTTTGAGCCTGTCTACTTTTTGGCCTCCTGACCTATTTCTGTCATTTAGTGGTGAAGGGGAGAACTCAGGGTAAATAGTTGCAGATTAAAATTTTCACATTTAGCTCATGCAGTAAACCGCATAATTGAACCAGCTCCTGAGTAACTCCAGATACACATTGTAAGTGACATCTTTGAGTACAGGAGCATCTTTAGTTGTTACCTCGGGCTAGACACGGCTATTTTTAAGTTAATCTTTTTACTCACACCCCATCAATATTTGTTTGTTGTGAAACGAGATTGGTGAAGGTTGATTCACCAGGCATTTTAGAGTCTCTGACTCCCGAGAAACTGGCTAGAAAGTGTTTCAGATATGGGTAGCTCATCAATGAATGAAGCATGAGAAAATGCAGTGAGATCTGCCATCTTCTAATTCAGCATAACAATTTAGCTAGTTCCAATGTTTATGAATCTATAGTCTTTCCACTTCTTGAGTTCATGTATACTATCAGAATAAGTCTGACAGCAATCTTTTCTTTTTCTTTTTCAGGCAAAGAGGGATCCTTATCGGTATCGATTTCCTCTTGAATTGCGTTTTGTCGACCCTAACATTGATCACCTTATGTAAGCAGTTCATGTTGCCTGGGCATTCTATACTTAAAAGCTACTTGTTCCTGACTTATTTGCTAATGTTGCCATTGCTCTTGGAGATGTTGATGCTAAAAAATTCTAGTCAACTGAAACCATCCATTTCTATCTCTGCAGCTTTAATAGATTTGATTATCCTCCGATATTTCACCGCGGAGAAGATACTAATCCTGATGATACACTTGTAAGCATATTTTCACTTCCAAATAGCTGTCTATTGTATCTGCTGAAGTACATAAAAGGTTTCTTGGGGGAGAATAAAATCGGCGCCTAATGTTGTTCTTTTTTAATGCAATCTACATTGGTACACATGCGTTGTATACATTACAATAACAACAACAACGACAACCACAACAACTCAGTGTAATTCCGGTTCATTACACAAAGAAAAATAGTGGGCTGTTGAGATCTGCAATACTAGGCACATAGCAGAGTTCTGGTTTGCTGGTGGTCAACGAATGGGCTTGGCCATTCTTTTATGTGGCCTATGAAATTGTCATACATAGAGCTCCGGCGTAATTGATATCAGATACTTTGCCTCCTATTGACAGGTGACAAATAAGAGTTATATGGAAGATAGTCAATGGCTTTATGTCTGTGATCAAAGCTAACAATTGTGTACAATTTTATTGTGTATGCAAGTCTAACCCTGAATTGGGCTAGGTCCATTCCGACATACCAGTGCTACACCAAGCCTCTTGCTAAGTAGGTATTTGTACTAATTGCTCGTTTGACGTAGTCTCTTCCAAAATGAAGGGGAAAAATGTAGCTGTCTGTAGGTATCATATCACAAAGGTCTTGAATTTGGACTCTCGGTTTTAATTGAGCTGTCTATCTTAGCATCTAAACTCCTCCTGTGAGTGTTATAAACCCATGTTTATAATATTCATTTCCGGTCTCAAGCCCGGAAGAGGAGAGTTGCGTGGTAGATCAGTGGCACCTAGCGCATCAAACCAAGTCACATCTCCTTGGCATTGATCAGATTGGGAGGTGCATGTGTGTGTGTGCATGCGTGTGCGTGTGTGTGTGGATCTCATTTGGTCCTTGCTAGCCGACCCCAAGTGAATTTGGGACCAAGGGTTTGGAGAAGAAGAAGATCTTAGCATCTATTTGGTCCTGATGCTATGCCTGGTTTTCCAACCTGTGTTACAGGCCAGTAGATTGAAAGTTGTCTGGACAGATGTAATTTTAAGCATATCCAGATAGATATATACTCTCTAAAAACAATGCTACTTTTATTTTCAGCGTGAATGTGGGAGACCTCCTACTCTCAGGACGGATTCTGGAATCAAAGTTGAAGAACAACCTCTAAAATCTGAGCACCCATATGTTGACACGGTACTTCTTAATTTGTTATGACCTTTTTGCTGCTAAATCTATGATCAAAATGATTGTATTATTTGCCTTTTTTGTGTTCTCAAAGCTCTTTTCTGATTGTATGAAAGTTCTTTTGTTATTGTGTTACCTTATTTGTGCGCGTGGAGTGGGTGGGGGTAGGGAAAGGCTGCGTACATCTTGACCTCCCAGTCTATATATGATAAGACATCACTGCTTACATGCAGTTTCAGGCTTTTAGCAATCCATATTGTACTATCCAGTCTCCCTCAACTTCTGGGTGTGCATATCCAATTTATTCATGAATGTTATCATGCTGCTTATATCCTTCGGCATACTTTGGTTCCTTCTGAATCTTGCTATGGTTTTATTAACCTTGTCCTTGGGTGATCTTTTCCGTCAATCTCAAGAGAGATTTTGCCTTTAAAGATAGTGAATTTCAAGGGAGCTGTTTCTTCCTTGAAATTCCAGAGACCTTTAAATTGTTCGTGTATTCCAGATTGACTTAGACTAGACACGATGACCTGGGCTCTTGGCTCTCACTCGCTGTGTTGTTTCTATATTACAGCTATTTGGATTGATGATATGTTATTAACTCCAAAATTAACAGTGTCCAGCTATTTGTTTTAAAATATTGCATGTTTTGCAGCTGTGGCAAATCAATGCTGCTGAGCAAATGATTTTGGATGATATAGAGGCCAACCCTGAAAAATACGAAGGCAAGAAATTGTCGGAGTTGAAAGATGAAGAAGAGTTTGATGAGAAGCACAGCGTGGAGTTCACGAAAGAGTACTTGGAAAATAAGTTAGTACCAAAAACGATATTGGTGAGAAACTCACATGCTGAAACTACTCTTGGTTTGTATTTTCATGAACTACTATAATGTTTGGCATGGCGAGCCATCATGTGGGACTTTTGTTTAAATGGAATGCAGAAAACAAGTGTGAAAGATCTAGATTTGGAAGCTGCTTTTGCTGAACGCCAGGTTGACACTTTCTTCCTTAAACCCCCTGCATCATCATGTCTTCTGTGAGCTATCTGCCATCATCTTCGCTCTGTGTTATTCCTGCTGATCCATGCATGTCCTTGTACAGGAAAACAAAAGGCTCAACAAGGAAGTTGATAAACTGAGAAGACACAGAGAAATGGACGAATATGATTTTCTCCACTGGCGTCGATCATTTGAAGAAAGAGAAGCCTTGCTGCGAGATATAAGCAGGTATCTGTAACTCTTGTTAATGAACTACTCACCAAAAATGCAGATTTGTTTATCTTTGCGCTAAGGTTTGTGGTCCAAATTGCAGTCGTCAAGCTCTTGGACTTCCGATACAAGAACCAGATAGATACGTGGAAGAAGATGATGAAGATTATGAATACCGTGGACTAAAGTTCTCTCGACCGAGCAAGAAACAATCGAAGATAAAGGGTCACAATGAATCACTTTCGGAAAGTGAGGACGAGGAGCTGGAGCTGTGTGAAATTCCTTATGATGATGATATTAGAATACAAGAGCTAAGGAAGTTACAAGAAACAAATTTCGACGAAGAGCTTCCCTATGACAGATTTGAGGATGAGTTGGAAGACGGCATAGCATCATGGGCTAGTATTAAGTTTGACGATCTTGTCAATGTAGTGGAGGGAGAATCCGAAGAAACTTTGCAGACTGTTATTAGTGCTGATGCTTACGCCAATTTACTTGAGGGTGTATCCGAATGGGGGACTGCTGATATTACCGCTGACGACATTTCCAAATTAATAGAGCGAGTATATGGGGTTAAGATTGGCACTGACAGTATTGACAGATTTCTTGACGGTAGGTTTGCAGTTCCACCTGTATTTGCCTATTTAGACAAACATTTAGGTAACGATTTACACAAGGGTGACATCACTGACACAGCATAATTATATATTGCCCTTTTTAATCACGCGTGACTGTCTCGGGTCGCACCAACTTGTGACATCAGTGTACTCATTACGTGATTGGCGTTAGGCAAGTTCAGTCATCAACACGACGGCCGATTTCAATTATATGTAGATTCAACTTGTTGATTTCAGTGGTTATACTATTATGAATAATTTGGAGGAAGCTCATATAGTCTAGGCGTCTAGCTATCAAGGCTAGAAAACGAGAGCTGCCTCTTTTTAATTTCTAGTTAGGTTTCGTGACATCCTGGGGATGTATCCTTTGTCAAAAAAATAAATAAACTTGTAGACTTATATTACGGAATTGGTTTCTATAGCATTCAAGTTATTTACTTCGGTAAATCCGTAATTGTCGACTGAGATAAAAAGGAAGCTATGTTACTAGCATTCCAGTGTGTTGGAGAGAGGTTTTTAGACGGATGTTGATTGCATAATGTACTAAGCAGTGTAATTTTAATGATGATTCAGTAAAATGAATTCCATTGAAGTGCTAAATTCACTGAACATAAGCTATGTAGAAGTGGGAAAGCTATAAGAAGAGAGGCCTGAGAGGCTGAGACCCTCACCCTCGTCACCTTTTCTTATCAATCTGTCAGTGGATATAAATGATAGAAAGCACGAGTGAACCAATGCATGGTATGGTTTTCCGCAAGTATTACAGTTAACTAAGGATGAATGCTGAAAAATGGGGGATAGATAAGGACGAAAAAGCCGCCAATCTCTCTGTTCTATTTCACTCCTTTGTATACTTTCCCTTAACAGCAGGGCTACCCTCAACAGCTTAATGTTTCCACAAAGCAATCCTACTTTCCTGTTCTTTGTTTTCAAGTAATGGTATCCAACTCCTTGGTATAGTCATGTAATGTGTATCTCACATCACCATCCCTCCATCGATCGTGAGGACCTGCATTCAAGAAAGTGCATCAAGATGAGTAGCAATTAGCAAATAAAAAAAAATATGTAGCTGGCTTCTGCATAATTTGCCATGGTGAGCCAGCAAGGCCTATGAGGTCAAATTGTAGACCACCTAAACAGAAACTCTCATAGTGACTGTACTTCAGAAACGGTACAATCTCACTAGGTAGCAATACCTGTCCAGTCATGTAACCGGCGGCAGGGTTAAGTGCCAAAAATTCCACTAGCCCAGCGACTTCTTCAGGTTGACCATATCGTCCTGTAAATCATTCGCATAACCAATTATAATTAAGCATCATAGACAAGTATTCGTCAACCAGATAAGAAGTCTACTCTTAGCCTAAACCAACTAAAAATAAACTATGCCGTTTGTGTTACACGCTTCATTTCAGGTATTCTTGTATCAGATATGCAAGACATTATTAGACTATGAACACTTGGCACACCAGTTATTTTGTTTTTTGTTTTTTTGTTTATACAGCCTTGACTATTGAATGGTTTGGTACCCCGAACTCTAGCTAGCAGGCAAGTCATCATCACTTACCAAGGGGAATGCTTCCCAAAATTTTCTTTTCAATTTCGTCTCCAAGTTTAGCTGTCATATCAGATGCAATGAATCCTGGAGCAATTGCATTGACCTATCAATTTAAAAAAGAAGAATGAGAATGAGAAAAGAAGAGTGGATCATATGCAATGAGTATGACAGTGTAGCCCTGTTAAAGCAAAGATAAAAAAATAACAAATTCAAAACACTTGCATTAATATTCCTGCTGGCATACTCCTTGGCAACAGATTTCGTAAAACCGATAACACCAGCTTTTGCTGCACTGTAGTTGGCTTGTCCAGCATTGCCAACTAGACCAACTACTGATGCTATGTTTATAATCCTTCCCTGTATCAGTAGCACCAAAATGTCAACATACAAAGTAAGAATAATTTTAGAAGCAGCAACCAATACCCACCCCCATCCAAACTACACATTCACCAATGCTACTTTAGATATTTTCCCGAACACCTGATGAAAACGCAGATTGTCACTACCCCACAGTAGCACATAGATTTGTAACTTCCTATAAATATCAAATTATGCCAGTCATATTCCAACAACTCTAAGCTTCAATATACTTCCATATTGTTCAGGTGTCTTGCACATTTTGCTCCTTTTTTTTATACTATTAATGGATCAGCCCTACTGACAACTGATTTAGACAGATGATATAAAAAAAGGAAGAGGAGCACTAATTTCAGTTTTTAATTCAGATCACTGCAGTGTGATGCTTCAAGAAACATGGTACACAATGCATAGGTTGCCGTCATGGTCAATATCATACAAATTTGCAAATACCTTTTTCTTCTTGACCATTAACTTAGCAGCAGCCTGCAAGAAACATTGAAATTTATCAACTATCAGGAAATCAAAAACTCAGACATCTGAGGATTGTACAAAACACAAACCTGAGTGCAAAGAAAGACTCCCGTCAGATTCAAATCAATGACATCTTGCCATTGAGATTTTTTCATCCTCATCAACAAACCATCCCTTGTAATACCTAATTATCATTGAAAATTACGTCACGGCTTTTCCAAGTTACACATGCCCAGTAAAACATATACCGATACACAGAACCCAAACATTCTCAGAAAGGCACTAATTATTGATGCATTGTACCTGCATTATTCACCAGAATATCAACAGTCCCCCATGCATCAACTGCCTGCAATTAGAGGTTGAAAGAACTCATCAACTTCACATCCTTGAGAATTCAAAACATACATAATCCAGAGAAATGGAGCTTACAGTTTTGATCATTGATTCTACATCTTCTTCTTTTGACACATCACCGCCAAATGTGAGAGCTTGACCACCACAGGATTCAATCTATCGAAGCAATAAACTATCTCCATTAGAATTTCGCAGACAACAATCTTGGATTTTAAGCCAAGAAAGCTAATACAAGAAGTGACAGTATTCATGTACGTTATCATTTATCTAATAGAGTAGGTATCTGCTCACAAGCAGTTAGAAAGACATTTTAATGAAAATGACACTTCATGCTTCATTTTTTATTCTCATCATCAAAAATACTTTCCTTGACAAATGAAAATGACTCGTCCAGCTTCATTTTATCATCTTTCATAATACAAAAGACAAAAAAGTACCTCTTTTGATACTTCTTCAGCTTCCTTTGATGACCTTGCGTAGTTTACAAGAACCTGAAAGACAATAATGTCATGCCTTACGGTGAAGAAATTCACAGACAGTGTGACGTCCTTAGGAAGGACAATACCATCCAGAAAACATGGGCAATATAGCTGTACTAAGTTTCTAGGGATAAAAGTCTAAGTCAAAAGGATACACAGGACATTTAAATTGTTTAACTAGCACAGCAATAGGCACTATAACCAGGAGATGAAGTTCCAACAGTACCAACATGACTTCTAGATACTATTAGATTAGTGTCTTCAAACAAATGGCAAGAAGCAGAACGATGATTAGGAGAACGAAACATGGGAAATAACACAGTCCAATAAACACCAAGAGTTGACCCCACCAACATGTGAATAGCAAAACTTTACCACCGGGGACAAACCTTACAACCAGCCTTTCCCAGAGTTAGAGCAACTGCTCTACCTATCCCTCTAGAAGCTCCAGTGACAATGACAACAGGGGATTCAACACTCTGAGCTGTGGTGACAGCAGCTTTTTCAAAGGTGGCAACCTGAGCTTTAAAACCTGTTCACCAAAATGACAAAAAGGATTGGCATAAAATACTCATAAAATTCTACAAAGCACATGATTGTATTATGCAATGAACTATAATAAAGGAGTCTTCCGAATGAATGGTGAGTTCCCAGGTCCAAGCACCGTGGCTTGCATTTTAGTGGATTCAATTTCTAAAAGGTTTCGCAAATTGTGCAGAAAACAACATTCAGTGAGATTGTGATCAAATCTTTTCTAATTTGCTCGACAATTTTTGGTCACCGAATATGCAAACATCTTCGCGCCTCCAGATGCTTGCATTTCTTTTCCCTTCGTTTCTTCATCACTCGTAAAGGTTTATATTTTCATGGTAAGCAGAACAAGATGTAATCTTTGGAACAATGTAGTTTAAAGAAAGAACAACATAATCACCTCTTTACAAACATTCCTAGCACTTCCTTACCCAAAAAAACAACCCAGACAAAACACACACACACACACATCGCCCACCCGCATGCGCACAAAGGCTTGTTTCATATTCAAACTTATACATAAGTAAATACAATGGCCACCAGCTTCTCAGTTTTCAATCAGATGATCATCAAATTTGCGCAATCGAGTAGGAATTTCAGGTCCTCGAAATAAAATAAAACAAAGAAAAGTTCTTTGACACAGTGAAACTAGTATTGACTAGCTTTTCTTACCCCTTGCAAAAGACCTTTGATAGCAACAAAAAAAACAAGTGTTCCAATATATGACTTACTAAGTGCTTTCAAAAAAACTTACTAAACTAAAAATATAGTTCAATTAGCCACAGATTACAACAACAAAAAATATAGGGTCTATGATATTAGTAATATAATAATGCAATATCAAAGCTGAAAACTTGTGTACCAATTCCACCAAAAATAAGGTTACTTCATATTAGAATATGTACTATATCCAAAGACCTGTCTTTTTAGATAACTACATAGCATCAGAGGCATCTTTGAGTGAAACCGTTTCATATATGAGACCATTAATTGACCTTTTTCTGTCATTAATACCCAAACTCATATACCAAACAGGTTCACACATTTTTTTTGTTTTTTTTAAACACCTAAAATGATCTTACACTATTACACACAAATGAACATATAGCATTTTCTAGCATATGATTTATACCACAACACAATGATAAGCAACTTCCACAAATTAAATGAATACAATGATTGCACTGTTAAAAGCTACCAGATTTACATTGCATTGCATGCACATATGGCCTACAAATAAGCTAATATTAAATACAAATGTACTTACTTGCCAATTGCCATTGAGCTACATGCATACATACATTAATGAAGACACAAACACAACTTCACTAAACAAAAAAACTAAAACATGAAAAAAGCAAAAGGGTGTTTTTCTTTTATCATTTTAACAAATGGGTATGTTTTTTTTTCAAAGAAAAACTAAAAATCACAGCTAAATAATCAACCATAACATGAACAAAGCAAATGGGTATTTTTCTTTTTTTATTTAAAGAAATGGGTATGTTTTAGTTTTGATAAACACAATGTAATGATGATCATTTAAGAAGGGTGATAGTGTTATACCTGAGGAGGTGAAGGGGCGAGAGTGAGGGAGGCGGAGAGTGGGAGGAGAGAGAGAGGAGCGGAGGGAGATCTGACGGCGGAGAGGGAGGGTGGAAGAGAATTTGGCGGTGGTAGCTGCGGTGGCGGTGGAGGATAAGGCGGTGGTGGTTGCCATTGAGGAGAGATAGTGGAGTGTACGAGTGATAGTCGCCAGAAGTGTGTTTTTTTGTTCTAAGTGTTGGGTTGATGAACTAACTTTGATCTAACTGATGTTTTTTTACTTGTGTGAGTTGTGTCTGTTTATATATGCACAGACAGTATGGCTCTATATGTTGTGTTATGATGAGCTTCGAATGCAACGCCTATAGTCCGAACTCCTACTGTGCTAGATTACTGATCCAAGTGGAAGTGTCAGAGGGGAGGTGAGAAAATGGTGGAAAAGGGTTGGAAATAAAATGGAAATGAGAAATTGTTATTTATAGGCTTTATTTTCTTCTGTTTTTGGGGCTGATTAATGGTGATGGGGAATTGGGGAATATTGTGTTTGGGTTACTAGCCTACTAGGCCAAGGAATTTGGGTATGTGTCCCAATGGGAGTGTTGGGGGATTGATATTTATGAGTTTTGGTATAAATGTGATTTGATATAGAGTTTATTTCAATACTTCGGATACAAGCTTTCAAAACAATAATCTTCCGATGCAAGCTTTCAAAATAAAGAAAAATACTCTTATCAATTAATTGTTTGATTGTTGAAAAAAAGTATTTCCTACATTTTTATCAATTAATGAACCTAAGACCTCTTTAACACCCAAACATACTCTTAACTAGATATTCATCTTTGAATTACATCTTTATTGTTGATGTATACATGTCTTTCTTAAGTAAAACCAACCAGCCCAAACCCTATAAAAAAAAAAGGTTCTTATTTCTCCTTATATAAAGTCGGGTGCTCCTTTATGGTTTTCCCTTATTAATCGTCGTCCTTCACATCGGGGCATCATCCATCATCAACAATCATCTTCCTCATTAGTCGACAGTCTTTTCAATTTCGTGCCTTATTGATGACCAACCTACTCCTCATCAACCACCTAGCGCACATTGTAGTTCACTGCCGAAACTACTTCCTTTTTTATACATCTTAGTTGAGTAAGGTAAACTTGCACAAACTTCTACTCTACTAGAGTTTTACATAGCATTGAAAATCTCTAAGGGTAAGCTTATTTATGCAAGTTCGGAGAGTTGCAAGTGATGAGTTGCACCAATTTATGTAACTACATGAAATATTGCAAGTTTAGGTATCCATACGAAAAATCCTAACTTACAACTTTCTTTCCCATGGTCGTTTTCTTATGGTCCTTTAGATGGTCATTTAATGAACATGCATTTTAGTTGGTGTTTTTTTTAAAAAAAAACATTAAAAGTAAAATATTGCATTATATTGAATGTATATATGTTTTTTTTTTTAAGAAAAAGGGGATAGGAGATTTTCATTCACAAAAAAGCCATACGGCATCTACATAGAAAATAACCGTAGAACATGCTGAATTAATTATACTAATACTAATTTTACCAACAAGACAAAAAATTAAAACAATTGAACGTGAATTCGAGCATCTTTCCTTCAAAGTCTCTGCATCTTTCCCAGAAATAGAGTTCTTCAATGCCAATATTATATCGCTTGTCTGCTAGTGTTCATACTGCATAATAAATCTTCGCATGTCCGATATCCCCAAAATATATCTTCAACGAAAATCATACTTCGGTGAAAGTTAATCACTACAATAACACTAAGCCTCACAAAGGAGTCAATAAGCCTCACGAAGGAGCAAATCATCTATGACAAAGGATAACTAAACTAGCCTCACAAAGGAGACAATGAGCGAAGTTTTATTCAAATAGCTAAAATAAAACACAAAAATAATCTAGAAATTGAAAGGAGGAAGGGGCTTATCGATGGTAAATGGCCAACGACAACCCCATTAGGGATTATTGAGGAGTTTTCTAAGTGGGGGCTAAGAGAGGGGAGACTAGTTTTTTTTTTTGTTAGGGGGAACTGAATTAAGTTCTTCAGAGATTATATTAAATGTATATGTAAAACTAGTAATAATCTTGAATGAGATGTGAAAGAGTTATAATAGTAACCTTGAATTTCAAAAGAGAGTTTTGAGAGGTGGAAATGCACGTTGGAAAGTATGGTGATTTATATGTAATTTGTAACAATAAACATATCTAAACTGCACGAGTATAATGCTTTCGCCAAAGAGATAGTGAAATCTATACTATGCACATGTTAAAACCCTAATTATGCTTTTAACATTTGGGAACCATCTATAACATTATTAACAAAATTTTGTAAGAGACTACCAAAATTTTATCACTGTATGCAATTTTTAATTTCCATTCAACGGTGCAATTTTATTCATGTATAAAATATGACAAGGCCAAGCTTGATGTAGGCGTTATTTTGAAATCACACTACATATTGTGTAATAGATTTTTTATCCCAAGGTGTAAATCAAGAATTAGGTATACTTATCTCGAGTGGGTATCCTAATCCAAGTGAACATAAGCAGATATAATAATTGTGAATATGAGGTTTTCCGTCAGATCGAGAAGCACATAACCCAAGACTGGGAGAGTCAATAACAAATCTAGGATCCTTTTGTAGGAAAGCGTCAACATAGGCGCGAACATCCGTTACGTGACATGAAGGTAAATGGTGAACTTAGGTAGTACCCTCTCGTAAACAACTAACACACCTATATTATATGATTAAACTTAATTATGTACATGGATACAAAATCTAAGACTAAATATTACAAGTGGCACCTACAAAATACAAACCTAAGGTGTGAAATGAGTATATACATGCATTGCGTTGTGAAAACATTTTCAATGAACAAAAAATGGTCAATATTGAACCAAAAAAGGTCCATTAACAATATAATTTAAAAGCGGTTTACCAATAGTTTTAGAAATGGTTACTAAAGAATACAAGTTGGTTTTTCATGACAATTTTCCAACTTGTATTCACACATCTGTTTTACGCTTTTTTTTGTTACTCTGAGAAATTAGTAAACATAATAATCAAGTTTTAGACAACAGTTTGGCAAATTACATTCTACCTCCAATGTACCTAACACCCGTTCGCCCGGGTATACTAGGTACGAATTCCCAAAGTTTCTTAATAAGGTACAAACTTAACAATATCTTCATCTTCTTCTTTCGTATTTATAAGCTACCTTATTTAGTTAATACGACAATAACAACCTTATTTAGTCAACACAAAAAATTATATGAACCCATTTTATATATGTGACTGAGTATTAATGATCATTCGAGTAGTGATTAATGACCCCTGGATGAACAATAATGACCCATATCACCTTATCTCATATATAAAACGGGTTAACCCAAAATAAATGATTTTTTCTCAATTAGATTCATGGAATGATCATGCTCTAAAACTAATATTTGCAAGACAAATTTTTTTGTGAACCCGTTTATATATAAAACTGGGTAAGGTCATTAATACCCAATCTCATATATGAAACAGATACATAATTTTTTTTTAAATGACTACTGTCCAAATTGGCATGCTATTGCTAGCCGGGTTCCTCTCAACTCTGAGCCTCGTCTCCAAAGTCCAAACTGGGCCAACTCCCAAGTCACAGCCCCCCTCTCACTAACCCACTCCCCTTCCCTCACATTACCGCAGTATATATATATAAAAAAAAAAACAAACTAAACTCAAAAACAAAATCACACACAAATAGAAAAAAATCAATCACCAATCTCACACCCACACACACCCAAAAAAAAACCCCAACCCCCAAACACAAAACACAAACACAAAAACAAAAACACGTCTCTTCTTCTCATCTCATCATATCTCCCGCCGGTCCAT
>ONZK01001829.1:39205-59205 GCA_900322385.1 Pharnaceum exiguum | reverse complement strand
TA
Organism: Pharnaceum exiguum; assembly: GCA_900322385.1. NCBI lineage: Eukaryota > Viridiplantae > Streptophyta > Magnoliopsida > Caryophyllales > Molluginaceae > Pharnaceum > Pharnaceum exiguum. The sequence goes on along the minus strand of ONZK01001829.1, from coordinate 59,203 downwards.
AAGCGATGATATTTAAATTTATGTGGTTTTTCATCAGAAAAAGCCAGGCTACAAGCCGAGGCCAAGGCGGCTGAGGAGGCTAGGAAAAAAGCTGAAGCTGAGGCAGCAGCTGAAGCTAAGAGGAAAAGAGAAACAGAGAGGGAAGCAGCACGCCTGGCTTTACAGAAGGTAAGATAACATATGCTACTGTGTTATTTGCAGGTAATTAACATATGCTTAATAAAACTAAAGGAAAGAAATGAAAAAACTATTAGGCAACAAGGCGTTGTCTCATTTCTGTGAAAGTTTCAGGTTGACCAAAAAACAGAAGTTGAATACAACTGGCGCTGCTCTTTTTGTATGGATTAGTTTAATTTAATTCAGTGGCCTATTTGGCATCTTGCAGATGGAAAAGACGGTTGACATCAATGAGAATTGTCAGTTCCTGGAGGATCTTGAGATGCTCAGGGCAGCTCCTGCTGACAATTTATCCTGTTTTATGGATGATGCTAGCCCCCATGACTCCCAGAGTGGTCTTGGTAGTTTTAGATTCCAGGGAAATAGTAACCCTTTAGAGCAGCTTGGTTTATACATGAAAGATGATGGTGATGACGAGGAAGAGGTTGAGGCCCCCAAAAGCGCTCCTGACCCAGCAGTGAACGATGTGGAGGAGGGAGAAATTGATTGATCAGTGGGTTAGCTTGCGCTTCATATGTATGCAAAGGTTTGGTTAAACAGATGGAGGCTCGCTTCTGTATGTAGCATACTGGATGTGTCTGAAAGTTATCTCTGACCACACCTTCGTCTTTTCCATGATCACATTCATTAATTTATCACATGCATTGGACAAAATGAAGACAAAGCGTAGCTATTTAGTGCTTTGTATGGCATGGGGAATTTTCAGATGATCTAGTTGCTACTCGAGGTGTTTAAGCAATGGGGGATAGGAGGCTTTGCCTCATGGGGCTGGAAGGAATCATGGTAGGCTGTTCAGTATTGATCAGCCTATTGTTTTTTGCTGTAAAAAGAACGATATTCATTTGTATGTTGGAATCATGGAATTGCTCCACAATCAGGGGTTATACGTGTTTGCAACTCTAAACCTTTGGGGAATGCAATTAGCTTAGCTCCTTTGCTGTTGAAGTATGAACATGACTTCATTATCAATCATAGATTACGATAAAATAGGAATTTTTTTCTTTTATCCAGAAGTACTGAATATGGTTTCGTAAATCGTTGTATTTACTTTTCCCTCTCAATACTATCTGCCCCGAAACGTACGTGGAGAATCTTTTCTTGGGTGTGTATATGGTCCTTTTCACAAAAAATAAGGACTATAAGGCTTTTGTCAAGGATAATTGTTAATCTTTAGATTTGTCCTACTTTTAAGGACTCTTGATTGACTTGTATTTATGATTTTTATTTATCTTTTTTTTTACCCAGATAAATATTACACAAAATAAATTTTTTTACGTAATTTTTTTTTAATTATTTGTTTGGAAGGCCGTGTTTGGCTGGTACGACATCTGAATTTCGGAAACTTACACACATTTTGTACTGACAATAAGACAGTTTTGTAACAACGAAATATGACTTCCATCGAAGATAAGCTCATATAACTTATCGCTACAAAAGTACGTTTTCGTAACGACAATAAGTCTTTTTACAAAGATCTGAAATCTGCACGTTTTCATACTGACAAAAGATGAAAAATGTTAGAACAAAATAGTATTTAACCTTCAGAACATTATTGTCATAACTAAAACGGTGTAATGTAAGTACAAAGTACTCTGTAATTTGCACCGTTTTTGTACCGACAAAATAAACAATTAGTTACAACAAAAAAAAAACAACTGCGCTCATAACTCATACATTTTGTATTGACAAATACATTAATTAGTCAGTACAAAAGTATCGATTTTCTAAGTTAACTTACACACCAAACACGAACTGGGTATATATTAAAAATAATAATTTTCAAAAAAAAATATTTTTCGTATCTTTTTTGAATTTTTTTCGGAATTAAAAAAAAAAAATTAAAATTATAAATACAAGTCAATCAAGGGTTCTCCTTAAAATTAGGACAAATCCAAAGGTTGATATTTGTCCTTGTCATAAGCCTTATAGTCCTTGTTTTTTATGACAAGCACTATATATTTTTCAATCTTTTCTTCCCGAATTTAAACTGAAATTCTTCAAAATAATTGTTTGTCGCCACAAAGAACATCATTCAGGTACAAGGGCATATGAGCTTCATTTCTAGACCACATTTTACATGATGCAATTCAGACTTTTTGAATTGAGAATGCTGCCTGTTCACTTCGATGGTGGAAGTAGATTACAAGAGAATAAGTCAAGGTAAAGAAGATGTGGTGGTATAATTGTACCAAGTAACAAAGGTATTTACATAGCAGAAAAATGCTTCAATATGGGCAATAACCATCAACATCATTTGACGATTCTTGTTGACGTAGCTAATCTAGCAGGACGATTTACTTAGCATAAATTAAATGCCATCTCGCTTCTAGTAGGGGGTAGATAGATACTGAGTAAAGAACTTCACCTAAGTATCGTTATTTGGAGTTGCGGCTGTCGGGGACTCGGGGGTCTTGTTCATCACTTCATTGCTGGATATTGCTTTGCCCACCTCTTGTAGGTGAGATTGCTTAAGAAAGCAGCGAGTCTTTATCAGTTCCTTTCCGTGCTAACATAAGTCATTCTTTGATTCTTTCCACTTTAATTTGGTCAGTATTATTGGATGAATATATGAGCAGATTCAGAAGAGTCTTGGTCTGTCTTTAGTTTCCTAAACGGTAGGTCGTCTGTCAAATTTTCCGAACACAGTAAAAGCAGTCTTCAAAATTGAAGTGTTGATTGAACTAATTGAACTCGTAAGCTTCAACAGTCAAATTATATTGGTTAGAGCAATTACAATTAATTAAGTATACAAGTGAATTTAGCAAATGTTTTAAGATGTAATCTTTTTATTTATCAATTCTACATTTTTGCACACATTTTTTTGCAGAAAGGAGGTAGTAACTCATTCAGATGAGTGGAGTCAAGCAATATGCATGTAGACACTACGATTGTACGTAAATGGTTATGTATTAGAAATGCAATTCCTCGGTTCCACTTCCACTTATTTGCAGCTTGGTTTAAATTGAGGAACTTGTACCTGCATACGCGGAGTATGATTACAACAAAAACATCCTAGTCTAAATCTCATTACAGATAAGGTATTAAGGGAGTCTGATGTATGCAGCTTTACCCGGAAGATCGGGAGACTGTTTCCAAATCCCGTGTATGATTCTTTTTAGTAAATTACATCGATAATCATTGTTACATTGAATACCGTCCATGGTGGTACTACGTATCATTTTGTATCATTTGAATTCCCTCATTTCCAGTTCCCACCCTCCAGGTCATCCAATAGTTTTATTGGTATATATGTACATCAACGACACCTGCTCGACTTTATCTGTGCCATTCAATCACAATCGGACCCCGCATCACAACTTCAGTTCTTGCGAATGTTTATCCTGATGAGGTTTTAAGTGGTACTCAGATTTAGTGAGATACAGTGAGGCCAGGCTACCGACAAATTATTGAACCACGTTTATTGTACACTTTACATTGTTCATCAATATATGCTCCTCAGTCCGGAACTCCGGATATATTCTAATTAACCTAACTTGTTTAAATTGAAGCTTAAAAGCCGGACGGTAGCCTGACATATTGGAAAATGATAGGAGTAGATCGATCGATGCTCAGCTTTCCCGACAACTTTACCTGCTGGTCACAGTTTCGCGCTAATACACCATTGATTGAAATTTTGGAAGGTCTGATCTGAATACACCATTGTGCCGAGTGCTGACCATCATATAATGTACGACCATTCCTATCACAGCCGCAGCCCGCAGGCATAGCTTAGCTACTAATAATTGTGAGACGTAATGTTTGTTTGGCAAGCCCGAAGTGCCAAATTGGTATTTTAAGTAGAGGGTCTGTGCCAAATTGGTATTTTAAGAAAACTTTGAGACAAATTGACCTTAAAAGAAAACTTTGGTACCAAATATACCCAATTAAGCTCAGAACCTACCGGAGATACCCCGACGCAATACAAAAATATTATCCCATTTTATCTTATTGTTTTTGTTTAAAATAATCATTTATATCCTACTTTTTATTGTTTTATTTTCTTTTCTCTTTTTTTTTCCCCTCTTTCCTTACTTTCTCCATCCCCTTTATTTCCCTTTCGACCGTTACAGAAGCAGAATTGCTCTCCCACCACTTTACTCTTTCAGTCACTTATTTGGGGGGAAAATTAGGGTTTATGATTTCCAATTCAACATTGGGTTTTCAATTCAACATTGGGAAAGGGGTATAAAGGGAGAAAGTAAAGAAAGAGTGAAGAAAAAGAGAAAATAAAATAAATCATAATAATAATAGGATATAAATGAATATTTTAAACAAAAACAATAAAATAAACTGGGAAAATATTTTTTTAATTGGGTCGGGTATCTTCGGTAGAATTTGGGCTTAATCTGGTATATTTGGTCCTTTTGTTTTCTTTTAAGGTCAATTTGTCACAAAATTTTCTTAAAATACCAATTTCACACTGACCATCTACTTAAAATACCAATTTGGCACTTCTCCGGTTTGGCAAGCATTCAACATTCAATGTTTTTCAGTATCTTTGGATACTTTGGATAATAATCATCGTATACCTCCAAATTCTTTAAGTGTCATGACTATCCAACGTACTTCTCATTTGCAGTCACCATCTTTCAGTTCCATCAGTTTCTTTTGTTTATTAAATTACGGTAATATTCAATTACTTCTAATTTGAAATTATAATTTCAGACTATCTCTTTCAAATCTATTCCATTATACTCCGTATTGGTTAGTCATCGGTAGGAGAGAGCATTACATTTTGATTCTTCCTGCTAGAATAGGATGATTGCTAATTACTACATATCTCATAGAACAAGTACACACATTCTCATAGAACAAGCTAAGTACACTCAGTCTTCATCACAACTTACCAGCTAGCTATAAGCCTATAATAGCCTTGATTGTTTAACAATTAATTAGTGCATTGCAGATCATAACATCAGCAGATAGTGAATATACCCTAGACCGATGAGACTTTCTTTGGCACATAGTTATGACCTGGTCTGTCTACAACCCTACTCATATATGGGTAAAAATGACAGATGTACGGAGTAAGTTTTATGGATAAACTTAACAAATCCTCCAACAAGAGTACAAGTTCAGCATGGATAAACTCAATAACCTTCCCCAACAGTGCATGTGAACTACCCTACAAATAGGACTCCTGTACTCAACAGTTGCAAGGACCGAATACAGTAATTAACTACACACATTGATTATTACTAATATTCCTTAACGTACTTCTACTAATTAAGATTTCCTCATCTAATTAGGTGGCTTCCATCCCTTTATTAGGATCCGCACTCCACGTGTTAGACAGTTTAGACTATATCTTATACTCCGATGGCTCTTTCCGCTTGAGGTCTTGAGGACTACAAAAGTTCATCCTTGGATGTAAGGACGTGACATCTTAGCTTTTGAAGTGAACAACCCGTATAAATGTTTAGAGGCTTATTCCCGCTATTACTAATTGATTTTAAGATGAAATCCGGCTCAAGTGTGATTGCCTCGCTCTCCGTATATTGGGTTCATGAAACTGCTGCAACATAGCCGAAGTAAATACAAACACCTAATCACATTGAATTATAATTCTCATCACTCATTGCATCTTAGCCCGTCAACACAATAGACGAAAATCGTTAAATGTGCTGTTTGATTTTCATCTTTGATGGCTGTGTTATTGTTGTCATATTGACATAATAATTGTGATTATCCTAACACCGTACCCTTGCTTGTGATCAAGTGGTATTGCTATGTCGTCAGTATGTTAGCTTGGAAATGAGGCATATACTCGCTTCCTTTTCTCTGTCATGAATTTAATCGTCTCAAACTTCAAAGATTTACCTGCTATAACCAAACAAGAATTGGAGGAAAGGAAAGTCGAGCTAAAAATGGTTGGCCCAAGAGAAGAATTATTTGTGCGCGGACAGGTGTTAGCAAAAGATAAGATTAAGACTACTTTTATCAAGATCTCCCCTTTCCCTAAAAGAGCAGTTAATTGACCTGACCTGGTAGATTGCTATTGGAAGCATCAAACTTTTTTGTCCAAAAAAAGAAACTTTCACCATTGAGACTTGAGACCAACCTAATGGATTATCCCATACAAGCTTAGGTATACTACGATTCTTCATCAAATGACAAAAAAGAAGCTTTTTTCTTTATCGCCACATTTTAATATTTGATCTACTAGAATCCCTGTGATTTGATTGTTTTTGTCTTCAGGGGATTTTCACAACAATAATGTGCTGTCCAGCGTCACCCTTAGCTTGCAGATCGTGATCATGAATTACTAAATTGCATATGGACGCTAATGGAAAGGCCTTAGCTCGATGTTTCTTAAAATGAGGATTTGAGGCTCATCTTTCTCTAAAGTACTCGAGATGAGTTGACAAATGAAGGAATAATACTATCGCTACAAATAAGATTATGATTAGAAATAAATAGCCTCGATTCTAACCAGTTAGTGGGGGACCTCATTGGCTCATAATGCTGTTATTGAGTTTAAAATTGAGTTTATAGATTGAGGTTAATGTATCTCGTTCGACAGACGACGACACCTTCTATTTTTGTACTTTCAGGTATTATCTAACTAATAATTGTATACGAGGTTGAATAACAAGGTAACGACGCATGGCGATAACAAGCGTACGTAAATGCGTAATTGTCGCATCGGCGACACAAAAACTAAGAAAAAAGTACGTATGGAATCGGCTTGATTTCGACAAAGCTACACGTACATGGATATACATTATACCGAATACCAATTAGGATGACACAAGGTTAGCTCCCTATTGGCCGTTAAAGTGAGTTAATAATACAATACATTTTTGATCATGAATACTTTTCAAGGAGGGGAAACTTGAATTTTTTTAAAAATTCAACTTGAAAATTCAGAACTTATTTTCTTTGGCAAGTGCTGCAAGTTTGATAATCCTGATACAATAATCTAGGTTGCATATGTTTACACCTACGTGATTATCAAAGTCAAGCCTTTGCAAACATGAGTCTCTAAATGTTATCTGGCTAAAAGATCATATATATCAATGTTCGTGTTTTAGCTGCTGAGCCATAAACCCCTATTTGTTAGGTAAGATGAGCATTGAAAAAGCACAAGCACCACCTTGAGGGGGAATATCTGGGCGTAGGTAGTTGTAAATTGTAATGCATATATATATCACACATATTCTGTATAATGTAATTTGGTTTGTATATTATAAGACCAATATCGGGGTGCACATTTAGGCTATATATATAACTAAAGAAGTCAAGCTATTGGAAACACAAGTCTCTGGATCAATATCGGGCTTTTATAGAACAATGTATTATATATCTATGGCGGAGCCAGACTTTATTATAAGTGGGTTCACTCTAAGTCAACCTATTCAAAAGTATTTCAAGATCAGAGTGTTTAAATTGTATTAGAAAAAGAAAATAGACAAATTTATTAATTAACTTTGTAAATTATAAGTTAAGTGGATCCAAATGATCCTCCTCTGTCTCACAACATAGACTTGTCTCTGGACATTTATATCTAATGATATACAAATATAATTAAATATATTATTGTCACATGTTTTTCCGATAAAACATACTGAGTTGAATTGAAAAGAAGCCATTAGAAGTTAAATAGAAGAGACCCTAAAGCCACACTTGCATTGCGATGATGGAGCAAGTGTAATGAACATGATGCGGGCGGTGTAGGTGTATAAAACATTACTTGATGTACCATTATTCTCTCAGTGTACCAACGTAACCCACAACTTCAAGAATTAAAATCCTTCACTCTTAGGGAGCTTAAACTCGCAGTTGCATGTTCAATTTCGTCCACTCAAACAATCCAAGATCATAATTTCCTTCGTATTTCATACTCCTTTGTATAGTTGTATACTTGTATGTAGCGTGATGATAGTGATTCATGGGATGAGCTACGGCAATTTTGGTGAACGGTGAACCTTTCACTGTATTTGCCACGAAGTGTATTAAAATACGAGTATTAATTATTCAGACAAAAAATTAGGAAAATATCCGAGCCGCAAGGTGTGATTATGTGATATCACCACAAACTATTGATCACGTAATGTAAAAGAGAAGAAAATATCGTAACATAAGATCCAGTACTACTGTGTAACCGGACCATCCACGTGTAACAGTGTTCTTCTCTCTGTAGTGTGTCCTCCCACCCTTCTCATCCAATGACAGATCTGCAACAAACAGAAGGACGATATTATATCATACTTTGGTGTAAGTTACTCTACATAGATACATCCCATCAGTTCATTCGACCACGTGTCTGTCTTCTGGAAACTCCTCCTTCAGACGTACAGACTGACTGACTGACTTAAACAAAACCCTACCCGAATCGAACATGCATTCCATTCTCTCTCTACGATCAACTTTAGGTGTAAACCAAACCGCAGCACTAGCTAGCATATCACGCAGTACGAGACTCACCTCAAACGTGTCCATTCTTCTGAGCCCATCACCTTACCTTCTGGACACTATCTTGATTCTCATTGGTTGCATTTCTTGGCCCCGCTTCACTTGCTCTATGATTGGTCACATTTGCTGTTCTTTTGTCTCATCAACAAGAAAGGAAATTCTTTCCTTATGCCCCATCTGCCACGTAAATGGTACTATACTCTATTTCGTACCATACTATGCTAGCTACATAGCCAACATAGGTGTATAGGACATAACTACATTCTTCGATATACATTAGGGTGTACTTGAGGTAACTTTGTTCTTTACACGGAGTACATATTCGCGTACAGTATATCAATATCACTGCTGAATCACATTCTAAACTTTCTACTAGCTGCTCAATGTACACACATTTCATTAACTCATACCCCGTATCTCTTATTTGTGTAATTAGAGATAGCAGCAGATAAATAAAATAGCAAAATGGCACGAGAGAGAGTAAATGACAAAATTAACAAATAGCATATTCAATACGTATTAGATTAATGTTAGAGAGAAAAAGACAAAATATGGTAAAATAGAAGACAACATTTTGCTATCCAATCGGGGCTATAGATTCCTAAATTAAACAGAATTAAATTAAAATGAACCAAAAGAATTAATACTAGAAAACCGTTCCCCAATCACACTTCTTGTCTAATAAGCATAGTAATTGAAGTGCATAACCTACTTTACAATCACGAATGTCAAGTTAAAACTAAATATCAGATAATACATTTGATCATTGATATTTTATTATTTTATTATGCAAGATTACAATTTGACTCCCATCACTTACAAGTTTTGCATTTTATGTGTTTTCTTTTAAAATATAATACTCTCTTTAGTACCAAGAAAAAGATCAATACACCAAATATTATGGGCATTATCTCATATCATCACTGACATTAAATACAAAAATATATGTATATAATTACACTTACCTTGCATATTAAAGTCAGGAGAACTTATTTGTCGAGATTTTGTAAAATTTTACACTATTTGTGAAGGATGTTATTTGGATTTAGGGAGCATCATATTAGCATGTGAATTTAGATATGGGAGTAGCATTTATCAGCAGCTGATGATATGCTGGCTAACGGAGAAGATGGAAGAATAATTACATTTAATTAATTAATTTAATAAAACAGATAATTCTATTGGATTATTATGATGAGTTGATAATGTTGATTTCATAAGGTCAAAATTCGAAAATCTGAAAGAAAACTTATGTCAAAGAAAACTGAGTGTACGTGAGTGATACTGCCTATTTAATTTAATTTGATTCTTTCAAGCTACTATACTAACTTTATCATAATTACTCCTTGTGAGTTGTGACTTTAAAATCCACAATGTGTTATGCGCAGTGGTCATAACGCAATCAGATTTGATTTGTCTACATGAAAATGAGAATGTTCTAGCTTTATTGCATGTAAGTTATTATCAAAGAATATCCTTTGTTATCGTTCCAACCATCTCATAATGTCCATGATTATTATCATTTGCATTGTGAAGATATTGCTCCAATCATATCATCCTATAACCATTTCGAAATCTCTTTAATTATTTGTTGTTTCAAGATGAGGACACTGGACACTGGACAAAGGAGAGACAACTTTACATGGAATCGTAGTATACGTGTGATGATACCGGTGGTACGCATCTCAGTAGAATAGAAGTGTATAGAAACAATTAGCTAGTATAGCTAGGTACTTATTGCGCTATGTATTCAGCAACCATAAAATCAAACACCACTTGAAAAAGAAGTTAAATTCCACCGTAAATGTCTATTACTACATGGGAAAAGTAGGGTAGTTCACATGCAAGGAACCACCCTAACATAGTAAAATTTTGACTATCAATTTTGGCATCAAGATATTTTGATTATTGAAAAATTATAAGCACAAATTAATTTTACTTTTTCAAAAATAATAGAGTTTAGTCTAAAAATTTAATTTAAAATGTAGAAATTTAACTAAATAAATGTAAATCTGGAATTTTTTACTTTTATTGAAGTCAATGTCCAAATTTAGTTTTTGTAGCAATATGAAATAAAAAAATGAATATAAACTCAAACAATTTTTTTTTAATAAAATTACTAGTTATGTTAATTATTTAGAGTTTTAGATCAGCCAAATAATTTTTTTATTTTTAAAAAGGATTTTAAATTTTTATTAAATTTGTATTTCAATGGCCAAGATTGGTTTTAAGAAGAAAAAAACAAAAGTCTAGATTCTATTATATCATAGGGGTTTTCTTCGGAGAAGTTATACAATACACCTTATGTGTATAACATTTGGTACAACCCCCTCACAAATTCAACATATACACTCTCTTTCTTACAATACTTTCACTAATTCATCTCAACCATTAATAATCCTATAATAAAAATTCTATAATTAGTGAACCTTTTAAGATCATTAGTGAGAGTCTTGATGGAGTATTATTTAAATTATACATTTGAGGTATACGGTGGAGTGGAATACCTCATGACTCAAGTATACGCTATAATTTGTCTTTCTAAGGTTCCCACGTAATGGAATTCACCATACAATCTACCATAGGAGTATTTACTTAGCCTATAAAATTGTCATTTTTGTATTATGTTTTTAAATATTTATTTAGTTAAAATTTACATCATTTAAAAAAGCTAAAATTTTAGTTAGAATGAGACATGGTCATTAAAGACCACCTGATGGGTCATTAAACAACCTTATTATGTCATTAATGCATAATATCATACGTAAAACAAGTTCACCCAGTTATTATTTTTCTAATCTCGAGAGGATGGTTACCTAACTTCTGATGTCTCTTTTTTAAAAGAAACTTCTTTTGTTTTTTTTCTTAAATTGTTATTCGGTTACAAAGGGGAAACTAATTTGAAACTGAGTATAAATTACTCCATCCGATCCATTTTAAGTGTCACTCTGTCAAACAAAATTTCATACAAAATAAGTGTCATTCTCGTTTTACAATGCATATATTAATTACACCATGTTTTTAAATTTACCCTTATATATTTTCAATGCAGAAAAATTCAGAGTGATGAATATTCAATGTACATCATTTAATACTCTTCATAACTATGGATAATTTGAGAATATTATCTACTACCTTAATATGTTTGAAAGAAATGAAGGATGACACGGAAATGAATCTAAATACAAGTATGTGTTTAGACATCCCTAATTCCCTATTCAAGCCTGTTTTAAAGAGTAGTAATATAACTGTTTTAATTATATTTGTACACCAACATCATTTGAAGGGGAGGGCCAAATCACACCAAATGTGGCTCATACAAACTTACCAACCTTACAGTACTCACACGTATCCCCACCTCCCTCACACGTGTCTCCCAATCCCCCTCTTATAAATCCCTCCTACTGTGGCCTTACCTCCTAGAGAGATAACGCATTACACATTTACACACATTTACACTCACCAACAACAAACAGAGCTAAAGTTTGAGTAAAACAACGGAATCATAAAACACAAAGCCATGGAAGGAGGGAGAGGATCAGATGGAGGGTGTTGCATTGCAAGGTACACCAACATCCCTAACTATAGTAGTTACAACAACAATAGCCAAATTTACTACCCTACTAGTTATGATAATAATAATTATGACATGTCCAAAATGGACCGGATAATGCTCCGGTTTCGGCCCATAGCTCCCAAGCCTGTTGCTGGAGGAGCTGGGGCCACTTCTAGCCCAGTCCAAAACGACGTCGTCAAAGCTGCAACCAGCAGCAACAACAACAACAAAGGTGGCAAAAGAAGAAGCAAGGGCAGTGCAAGCAACAACAGCAACAATAATAGTAATAATGTTAGCAAAAGAAGAAAATCAAAGTCTCCTGATCATCATGCAGATCATCAGCAAGGACCAGTGGTAACACTTCCACTGTTACCCGAAACACCTGATCTAAGCCCAAGAAAGGATCAGGGACGTCCAAAGGGAGCTAATACAACATCTTATCCAATATGGTTGAGTTTTGGACCGTCAGATCAAGATCACACGACAATTATTGCTGTTCCCGAGGTGGTGGGGTCCAGTGTTTGGGTAGAGGGTGTAACTGACACGTGGCTTGATGGGAACGGGTTAGGGAGGTGTGACGAGGAGAGGAGGAGGATGTTGCTGGAGGATACGTGTCCAGGGTTTGTATCGGACGTGTGTGGGAGAGTGGTGTGGACTAACGAAGCGTATAGGAAGATGGTTGTAGGGGAGGAGAGAGAGCGGAGTGCAGCTGCTGTTGTGGTGGTGAAGCTGGGGTTGAAGGAGAAGGTGGAGCTTCCGAAAGGGAAGATGTTCCCTGCGTTCACGTGTAGGGTAAGAGTGCAGTTTGGTGGGTGTACCATGACTGTTCCTTGTGACGTGTGGAGGATGGATTGTGGAGGGTTTGCATGGCGCTTGGATCTCAATGCTGCCCTCTCCCTAGGCCGTTAAACTAAACAATATTCATATGAATGATCAAAAATAATATTAACCAAAGTATGTTGTACATATAGAGGCTTTTGGAGATCGACGTTGCAGGGTTATGCATGTATGGCAAGATATTGAAATTAATATTGGTGCATGCGCGCAATCAATTTGCTGCGACTTGTAATTTAGCACGTATTAGTAGCATGTTAAGCTAGCTAGTTAAGGCCGTAAGAGTGTTAGAACCTTTTTTTTTGTTTTCGTTTTTGAGGGCTTAGCTTGGCTTCCACCTAGTGTCGTGGAAGATGATGATCTGAAAGCAGTGTAATTCATGTGAATTTACTTGTATTACTTGTTGTCGATCAGTGAATTAAGTTCTTGTTCTATTCGCACTTGTTATTTTAATTAGTTGTGTTCTGTAATTTGTTCTTCGAGCTTCTACATGCATTCATTGTGAAATTGTTGGAAAATAATTAATTCTAAAAATATGTATGGTTAATATATATTACAGCTAGCTGCATTGGATAACAAAGAAAAATAAAAGGGTTCAACTCATAGAATTTGCATACATGTTCTAGCTAAGCTTACTTGCACCAAAGTTAGATTTTAATTCAGTTATATTAGTTTAATTTAGAAGAGTTAAAGTTCAGTACGTTCATTCAGGAATTCCATTTGGATTAGGTAACTATATAAGCCAGTTGAGCAGTTTAATTATTAGTTAGAAGTTTTCCGTGCAATTCAAATTTGGATTTAACACTTCGTCTATGATTTAATTAGCTTATAGTAGCCTTAAAGATCGACTCATTGATTAAAGATAAATAATTTGCGTGAAAACAAACCGTTTATTTATGAAACTGGATGAAAATGGGTGATTAATGTTTACCCAAGTGGTTATTAATTACCTGAAAGGTTATTAACGGGATCACACCATTTATCAAATTATGTTGGTATAATTTACAAGAAAAAATAAAACTCAATTATATATGATCTAAATATAAAGGGGAGTGCTATCAAAATAAATATAAAGGGGAGATGTACGTACATGTTAGATATACTGCGTATGATATGATATCCAACTAAGAGTCTAATGTGTTCAAGATGATGATTTTTTCGTTTTTTCTTCTTCTAAATAGTAACTTCAAAAAAATGGAAAAAAATACAGTGGATATGTTTGTTCTAGTGCTCATATAACTATTTATATGGAATTTCCCTCGTTTGATCTGGGGTCGAAAGACCGGCCGACGCGGAGTATATCTAGGGATGACAATCTCACTCGCATCCGATCGAGTATAGAGCGGATTTAGTTATGGATAATGAATTATAATCTATGTAACAATTTAACGAATATCCATTTATTTTTGAATAATACTTACTATAAATATAAACACTTATTACTATGGAATTAGATGTTGAATCATACGATACCACATAATTACTGTTTGTCAATGACATATAATGCTTAAAAATTGTTGTTAAATTATCGTTATTACAAATTGATTGTTACTTGTATTATTTAGAAGTATGATATTATTTGATATGATTTTTTTTCATTTAAAAATGCAACAGATATCTAATAACCAACCCGCTTTAAATCCACCTCATTATCATGCTTAAGTATGGGCTTATTCTAGCATTTTCATGTAGTGACAGTAATTTAACTAGTTAAAACTACTATTGCACGTGTTAGTAAGAGCAAAATTCTCTTCAATAAAATGATGTCGAATAAAGTATATATTTTCAAGAGTATTTTATTATTCATTAGTATTTTGTACTAAATAATTGTTAAGTACTTTTAAAAATGTATCAAACAAGTTTAACTGTTAACCGCTTACTGCTTAACTGCTGCCGCTAACAACATCGTTTTCTATTATGATGTCACCCTTGCTCAGAAGGGCAAGCCCTTCAACTCTTACCGACAACAAGCCTCCTAATTCCTACCCTCTTGAGGCAGAGATGTACTTCTCATTTCTCAAGTCCATTTCTGTTGCAAAAGTCATCTGAACGACTGAACCTAATCCATATCCCACTAGATCTAGATCAAATTATTCTACTGATATCCAAAATACATTTATCTGTTTTTGGTATTGACCGAACACGTGGAGAGCAAACCCAAATGTTGGGTTTTCCATTTTGAAATTAAACTAAACTTTTTTTATTGTACACAATATTGAACATTGGTCATGGACCACAGATTTTATGGTATCTATCTATACAATACAATACAAGACTCAATTAAAAATGATGCTTTAGTCGTCACTTATGCTAAGTTTAGAAAGTTATACTAATTCTGCATTTTTCTAATAAGTTCGTTGCAGACAAATTAGCGTCTTTACCTTAATTTAGGCTAGTACAATCTTGTACATATAAAATACTGATATATGTACACACAAACTGGTCTGTTAGTTAAGGTACTGTTAGACCTATAGCCCTATAGGGTATTAGGGACGACAGTCGGACAGATCATGAAGGCTCGTCATAGACTTAATATTTAGGCAGCAAATATCGATCTCCTACTACTGAGCTTTATGCTCGCCAATAACAGGACGCCACGTTCGTTTAATTATAAGACATGCAATATCAACAACATAACCAATGATCGAACTGATTCTTTCTTCCATGGGTATACAACATACTTCTCCCTTCTTGTTTGACCACATCACTACGAGTCTACAATACATTACAAGATAATTGATGAACATTATTGGTCCGATCAAAGCTTCATCGTCAAGCATGTTGGAACTCTTTCTTGCCAAGCATTCAAGCATGGGAGGTGAAAAAGACTATTTAATAGCCACATATAAATAAACTTAATTATAAATTATATAGATACTAAGATACACAAACTATTGCCATCGACTATATTTTATGCTCGCTTCATGCTTCGACCGGCTAAATCTAGTCAGGTAGGTATGTTTTTTTCTACCGCATTTTGGCTCTAGATTTGCTATATTTGCTTTTGGCCAAGATTATTGATGCCTGTAGCTTCCTTCTTTTTGTTTCGTTCGGTAAGGTGATGGCGTCAAAATTTTACGCCTTCTGTACATTACGTGCATGCCAATATTCTCCTTTTTCTGTTTTTAAAGGGTGCCAAGATTCTAAATACTTACATGATACACTCCGATGTTCATTGATCCGTATACCCTCTTTATTTATTTCTCTTGTTATAGGCCCAATATTTCGTAAAAATAAATAGCCCAATTTTTAATCATCTACCTATAAAGAGGGGCGTACCTCGCTCCGTAGCCTCGAGTGTACGAGTATGATGTAATTTACCCAAGATTTTGCATTGTGCCATATAGCGTGCGCAAGCTATGGCTCATGAAAATTAAAATTATTTAATGGAATTATTCAAACACACATTTGTTATTTATAGCGATATGTAATGATGATAAGTAGTATATGTATAGGATCGTAAATTGCTACGTACCGTAATTCATAAATAGTGATTTTTTTCTAAAATGGTATAAATAAATTAAAGTTAGGGAATCCGGAATCCTCTTCTCGAGGGAAAGTCCTTACTGAATAAAAAGTAAAATAGAAAGGAAAAAATTGTCTTCAGATGGAATACAAAGAATTTCATCCAATCTATGGTAGAATGACTTCTTTTTTTGCTATCCAATCAAAAAGTAAATGTGATGATATAAAGTTATAAACGTTAACCCCAATTGTGACAATTTTCTTGTATCTTGAATGAGTGTTGCAATAGTCCATGGGATCTTGAAATTATTCGTAAATCTTGATTTCAAAGTGTTTGTTATAAATAAATGAAATATGTGAATGTACATCCCCTAGTAGCCCAATAGTCATACATTGTATATTGTATATAGTTCAGTTACATTGTACGGTATATCAATATTCAGTATATATACTCATATGTTATACTAATGGAATAGATATCTTTCAGGGCATCTCTATGTCTTCTCTTATCTCTCTGTTCCCTTCTCTCTCTTTCTCTTCAGTTTACAATACGTTATCAGCATGATAGACTCTTAACCCTAAAACAAAAGAGAAAGAGAAAAGACAAACAGATTCATCGCAGCAGAGCCGGCCAATTAATTATTTACTCGTACCTTCTCTGGTCGACGTTCTCTCAGTTTTTGTTAGTAAACTTGCCAATTGCCGTTGCTATGGTATTTCACCCGAGGAACCGAAAAGGTTTTCTACAGTAAGAGCACAACAGATTGATCTGTCCCATTCACTGTTTTTCAAATTCCACTTTCCCTAAGATAACAAAGCTAATTGGAAAATTACGAGATTAAATTACTAGACAACTAGTCTACAATCAACAGCCTCCCTAGTCAACCGAAGGTTTTATCAGATAAGTGGACTTGTTCAATCTGTTCTTTAGATTAAATTTTATATTGATCTAGGCATGAAGAGGACGGCGAACAGTATTTGTCTGTATATCTATGTCTTACTAATTGTTCAAACCTTATCAGTGGAATGAAGTTGTATGCAGATGAATCATGATTTTGCTTTGTGCCGAGAGGACTCCAGAACGAAAAGGTGTTCCGGGATTAGAAGTCAGCCATCGGCAAGTCCGTTGCTTCGTACCGTAAAATATCCCATCTCGGTCTCCTCAGCGATTTCAAATGCAGATCACAAAAAAAAAAAAAAACTTTGGTGATCTGTCAGTCGGTAGAGGCCTATATGACTAGACCTGTAGGGAGGGATCTGCTTAGTTCGCATCAGTTAGCATTGGTGAAGTATTAAGAAACTACCGAAGAGGAAATTGCTCGCTTGGCTTGATGACGGAACATATTCAAATGGATCGCAGCCTTGTTGATTTGCACAGAAATTACCAAATTTCAATTCGGTCAGATAAGTAACCGTCTATTTTTTTAGTTTTCACAGTTTCATGTATGACTTTTTCTGATTGATTTGGCTTAAGCTTATGCTGTATAGTAATATGGCCTCGATTGTTGTTGTTGTTGTTGTATAGTATATGGCCTATATGGTTAATTTTCATGATCTAAGCGGACTGCGTAACTTCATTATTCATGGGTGAATTTAATTTAATCATGTGCTAGTATTTTTATGTGCGTAATAGTAAGTTCTTCTACTTTCTACTGTTTGTTTACTTGAACACTCTATTAATACTCCTAATGGTGATGACGTACGTATAGTACGTGATGAACGTTAGGCCGTTACGGATCTTGAGATAAGTACGTGGAATGAGTTCTACTTTCTACTGTTTGTTTTTCTCAGTGCAGTTTTTATATTTTACTGTATGTTGTGGTTGTATGAGGCTGTTGGCGCTGATCAGATTTTCTATTAGTTTATATGTTCAATCAGATTGTTTGAAGGGTACAAGTGATAGCACAGCATAGTATGATTTATTAGTCCAGTACATGTTCTATTAACGTATGGACAATCAGTCATATTGGTACTGATGAGACCCGAGTATATGATGGGGTTTTAACGATTGGACAAGTTTTCAATTGAATGATTTGAAGTTACATTTCTTTTAATTGTGTTTCATTTGTTTACACTTATATAGCCGTTTGAAGTTTACAGTTTCAGTATATCTATGTGATACTGTAATGGGTTCGGTCTGTGTCTCTTTTGAGGTAAACCGAATGATGATTGGTTTCAACTAGTTCCGGGATTCGTAACTTCAAGAATGCTACTAGTTTGTTATGGAAGGTTAGTTTCATATATATTTTTTTTGGAGTTTCTGTCTAACTATTTATATATTTTTATGCTTTGGTAAGTTTATATAAATGAATTGCAATCTATACATGAGAATGCTTTTAGTCTACTATGAAAATTAGGGAGATATAATATATGGTACTATGAAAATTTTACATTAATCTAAAGGCTCTATCCAGAAGATAGATGCACCAATGCTCCAGTAGAGCTTCAGTCATTCTCCCTACGAATCAAAATTATCGTCTTGCCTGAGAAATGAAATCATGTCATGATGTCGCATTATATCTGGCCAGAAGTAAATATAATTTATGTACAAAACGTGATGATGAAACGGTTAACCAATAGAAAGTGAAACAAATATGCGACAATTGAGAAAGGCCATCCGGGTCGAAGTTAGCCGTCATAGAGAACCATGAGTTTCTCATGTACGATTGTGCTCATACTTTAATTTATAAAAGATATATTGATATTGATATAGAAGGCAAGACGAAATGAGATTGGAGATCTTATAATTGGATTGTTACAGTGAAATAAGATCATTAGATGACAATTGCTATAAAGGTAACCTGAAGTTCGATTATATAAATGATTTAAAAGTGGCCTGAAGTCCACCTACATGATTTATGATATGATACAAAAGTAGATTGAAAGTCACTTACACCATCCAATGGATTGTCATTTTGATCGGAGAGTTCACTTGTACATCCCAATATTTTGATCTCATGAATGATGGGGCAATATATGAGCACTACAAAAAGCCAACTGCTTGAAATTTGAACTCCTCCAAAGAATTATTGGTCTCCAGAAGAGATTTGATGTTTTGTAAACTCCTTAGCAATTTGCAAGAAATTGATTAGAAAAGCATATTAAAGCTGGGTATAATTATGAGAGCCCCTATAATTTTAGTTTTTCCCAGCTTAGGGGAAGGAGAATAGGTTGAAGCTGGCAAAAAGTTTAACAATGTTTGATCCCCAAGTACATTATGAGATATGAACATGAAGTTCAAAAGAAATGATGATCTAAAGGTTTATTGTTAAAAGAGGTTCAAGGAATTGATTTAAGATTTTGTCCCCGGAAGAGGATACCAGCTTCATTCCCACACCTATATATAATATGAGGGTAAGTGTGAAGTTCCTCTAACTTGCCAATTATGAAATAGAATTATATATGAATAATGAAATGAATTGCTAGCAATATATTGTTGATACCGGTTCCAAAAGTATGAATAGAAAATTGATGAATGAAATGATATGGCAAGCAAGGCAGTTGGTAATCCAGAAGATATATGTAAATTGATAAGTAAAAGTGCCCTTAAA
>ONZK01001829.1:0-32934 GCA_900322385.1 Pharnaceum exiguum | reverse complement strand
TGGAATATACAATTGGAACGGAGGGAGTATTAGACTATCAGTAAATCATTGACATGTATTAAGTCGTGCACGTATCCAAATCTAGTGGTGAATTGAATTACAAATTGTAAAAAAGGGCTTAAACAGTTGAATTGAATCCGTTAATTTTAGGGTCAATTAACATTCCTTTTACTCTTGCTATACCCTACCATTCTACCAACTCGATCATTGGTTTGTAGTACTAATATTGCAAAACTGTAATGCGGTAGGGCATGTTCTTTAAAGATGAATTTTACTGAATTGAACTGAACTTTACAATATTGTACATTTACGAAACTATATAATGAGACATTTCCAATAATAGGTACGAATGAATATCTAGATTAATTAAAAATTCTTATATTCACAAGTTATAGCTGATAAACTGAATTGAACAAGAATAGACTGAACCAAAGTGAACTAAAATTAAGTTGTAAATAAAACTATAAAAGGCCTGTAATGATGCTGATTGAGTTTTGGCCTCAAAGCGCACCACTGGGAAATTTGATTTGCTGTTTGCGATGATAAAGGGTACGAGCTCACATGCATAAACCAAAAGGTTTTGGGATCAGTCATGCATAAAAGACGAATTAGTAAAAGTTATCGAGAATGACTAAATTTTCAAACAAAACAAGCGTGATCGTTGAAATCATTGGACATTGCTAGAGTGATTTTATGGGTCTTTAATTTCGGTAGTGTAGAAAATTCCATAAGACTAACAAACTACTTGGTTCCTCAACTTTCATCATACTTTCAAAGTGCAAGTGTTGATCCAAGCACAGCTTGTGAAAGTTTACAGTAACTTTCACAGTAATATAATTGAGATCAAAAGATCAAACTAAAGATTAAGAGGCCTTGTTGCAACAACTTAAATATCTATCTTCTCTTGTCTTATATTTTATATTGTTCTATCTACACTATCATACTATTGTTGATTGTACTCTATATTAATAGTTGGGATTGACTCTTACATCCGAGCTCTAAGGAAGTGTTCCAGTTGGAATAGATCACTATTAATAAAAGAGTGGTTAAAAATACGAGGGGATAGACCCTGAAGGAATAAACGTAGGCTTGACAGAACCAGTACAAAACTATGGTGTTTTGACCCATTTTAACTTCTGTATACTTAATATTATTTCACTTAATTGCATCATTCATATTAGGGTCATACGAGGCAACAATACTCCAAAATATTATCCTTTCAAAGAGTAGAATATTGCCAATTTTATCCTTATGGACTCCTTATTCGGTAATCTACAAATGGTTTTGTGAGCTTTGTCTCTTAACTTCGAATGTAGTAGTTTTTGAATATTGTGAATTTTGCATGTCACGCTTTTCAATGAAGTGATTCATGGATGAGGCAAACGTACATAAACCCTACAATAGCATTCTTCTTCAAACGACGTTATGAAAAAGGCTCTAATTGTCAAGGGCTACTGAAATTCGAGTGTGAAATTCACATGTTCAAGTGTTGAAAAATGACGATTATCTCTTCTATGCATATTTTGAAGACTATTTTGCCATTAATTAAAAGATTGATCATCTATTTGAGACGTTTTAGAACTAAAAGTTTATCACAAAAAGTTTTATAGGTAGTACTTTAATTTGTAATTGGATTTTGACATTTTTTTAGAATGCAATTCATCATATTTAGGCTGTGTTTTGTTCGTCGCTATTACTACAGTTCGTTTTTTTTCAGTTCAGTTCAGCATCTTTCAGTTTTTTCAGTTCGGTTCAGTTTATTTTTAGTTATAATTTTAACAGTCTTCAGTTTTTTTTCAGTTCAGTACAACATATTTCAGTTTTTTCCAGTTAAGTTCAGGTTTTTTCAGTTTTTTTCAATTCAGTTCATATCATTTAATCCGACCAAAACACACCCTTACTTTCAAACAAGAAAAAGAAAAAACAATTGCAAAACAATGCAATATCATTATGATCATGGTGATTGGTGAGAAATAAAATCAATCGAGTCACCATCTAATAATCCCAATTCTCATATTAAAATGAGCAATTCAACATCATGCAACCAAAATATCAAGGGGGGAGAGGGGGGGACCTTCTCACATTTACGTACGCCAGTCATCAGCAACAAAAGAAACATCTTACATCCCATATCCCTATATGAAAATCTCCATCCTATTATGTAGCCGTCCACCTGTAACCAATCACCATGCAACAATCATAACTCCAAATACCCTCCTCTAATTTGCCCACGTGTCTAATTCCCTTCTCGAACACCCTTCCCATCACCCTGACCCTGACCCTATTCCATTCTCTCACCTCCATTGCTTAACACTGACAGCAGAGCAACTGTGGACTAGTATAACTGGAACAACACGAACCAACAGTCAACTAGTTAAGAGAGTACAACTTTTGTCATGACCAATCAAACACGCCGCACGAGATTTGCTTATACGTGTCCTTATATTATGGAAGGACGAGGTTGAACTAAGAAATGTAAATGAGATTATACGTGAAATAATTCTATTGGATGAAGAAGGCGCCTGTTGTTTGTCCCCAAAACCGTGATTCGTTAGATTTTCTTTGTTTGTTCTCATGTATTGTCACTGGGATATGATGGGCCCCACTAATATCTGTCTTACACGTTTCGGTTCTTAACCTATCAGAAGTCTTCACTTGCTAGCTAGTGTTCTGTTCTGTACAGTCCTTACACGTGTTTTTTCTCACTGTTCATGTTCGTGTTCGCCGTTCACCTTTCGGGTACTACCGTACTAGCAAATGACTATACTATTATACGAGTACTAGATACCTGTTCCTTTGTGCCCTATAATCCGGTATGGCGGTATCATCTGCTTTTTTGCGTTTTGTTTATCATTACGGGGTACTTCCTAGTTCCTACTTTCCTAGGTGCATGAGTGCTACCCTCATAAGGGCATTGTCTCTACCACTTCTAAACAACAACGACAACAATCGAGTGTAAATTCCTATTAAATAGGGAAGCTTGGGTCAGGATGTACGCAACTTTACCCCTGTTTAAAAAAATAGAAAGATTGTTCCGAAATTGACCAATTGATGCATTGAAATATCGACTTCTAACAACTTCACCAAAATTAAGAAGTATTGGAAAGTTTTTATACCCATTTTCCTATAGTCCATAATCACCTAAAGTTAATTTCAATTTATTTGGACTCGTTTTGTTCGATGGTAAGAGGTTGTGTTACCAGTATTTGTTTGTATATCATTGTTCGATTGTAGTTCTTTGTACATTCATTGAAAAGATTTCCATTTAATTATGTAGAATGATAATGGAAACATGAAAAATATAAAAAGTACTTATTCATCAAACTAAATCTAATTTTTAACAAATAATCTTTTCCTATTGTCTATTGAAAAAAAAATGTATATAAAAGTAGCCTTGTTAAAACTTTGCCAAATATCTTTTTATACCGACCGCGCCACTTTGCCAAATTAATGGCGTTTTGAGACATGTGCGAAAGCTCAAAAGTGGTGCTTAAATGAATTACTGTAATTGGAATAACTACTTAACTGAAAGGTATATGCATTGACATTTTCTACAATTCTCAAATCTAGTTCTTCAAAAATTCGAGGAAACACTATAGTATATTTAGCACTTATTTTCTACAATTCTCAAATCTAGTCGATCTGGTCAATTTAAAAGTTTTAATTACATGTATAACTACCATTCAATTTAATGAAATTCAAATGTAAAGACTGAATATGATAGGGTATGCTGAACTATTGTATGCAAGAAAGAAAATTAGCAAATAGACGTGATGGCATGTGATCTTGTTGTTCTTTTACGCCTCATTTATTCTTTTATTACATCACTTTATTATGTGGTCACAAAACTTGAAAGGGTAAGTGCAACACCTAAACAACTGATGAATAACTAAAAAATAAAACAGTAGAAGCACAATAGTTCGGAATTCAATTAATTTGACATGTATCAGTAAATTTAATATATTTGGCTAAATATTTGCAAAAACAGTATAATATATTAATTTGGCTTTTGTACGGTTCAATTTCTGTCATTATTACTGTTTAATTATAATAGTTTCATTTTTCCTCCCCTCATGCATGTAGTTCAACTATTTTGAGCTCAATAAATAGATAATCATAAATTGAGCTATAATAAAAAAGACCATTTCCTTTTAGTTTAGTTTAGATATTTAAATTCTATTACAGACAAATCAAGAGACATTAGACTAATTAAACTGTATGAAGAATATTAAAATGCGATTTCTCCTAAAATTATGCCTAATACCTAGTTAACTTAAATTGAATCTAAACTTACTTAAAAATGTATTTAAATTCGCCTTGACTATAATATGAAGTTGAACTAATTTGAATCAACTACGGAGTAATTTCCTAGCTATATGGCCTATTTTTTTTAACTTTTATTATTGAACTAAACTGAAATGTGTTAAACTGTAATTTCTTTTTAATTACTTTCTCAAAAAAATTCTTTTTAATTACTTTGGCACTCAATTATTTAAATAAAGCTTATTAGAATATGCTGCTATTGTCTTCGGTCGATTCTTTCGGAATTATACTGAACGAGTCGATTTTCCCCTCCCGAGTATAGCTTAGTTAACCATTGTAAAGCCCATTGATCGAACTTTAACAAATCTCACCTCCTCTAGAGCCTATGTCTTCACTGACAATCACGGTTGTTGAAATACTTTCAATGATATACAAATAATATACGATCGAATATAATTGTCCTAACTTATTACGATTAACAATACGAGCTTAATGAACTTGAGTGAAATGAAAAAGCTAAGATTCAATATGAGCTAAAAAAACATGCCTATTTGTAGACCGAGTGAGACCTAACTTTAAATCATCATAGAATGAAATAATTAATAACTTTCATAATCCTTACTTTTTTTTTGTTAAAATGGGTTGACATCTTTTATTAATTAAGTTATATATAATCTACACCAACAAGACGTCAACCAAAAAATTAGCATATTACTCGTACGAAGTACGTAATTATTTATCCTATCGTCCCATAAGTGGTTAGCTACTCCTTATAAGCAGTGGCCACCCCTCACCTAAAAAAGTCACTGTACACTCCACTTCAATTCCCTTATCTCTACTAGTGCGTCTCCCTCCATATCATCTCCCGTACCAACAATGCCACACTGACCAAACACATGAAAAAGAAGACTGAGAGACAAAGCAAAATACACACTCATTCAAAACAAAAGAAAAAAGAGACAAGAGTAAAGAAAGACGTAACTAGCTACTTAGCTTGCCCTACTTAACACTCATCATAACATAGCATTGTCAAAATGTATAGCAACGGAGGATGTTGCATAGAAAACTATAATAACAGGGCTTATGATATAATGTTGAAGTTTCGGCCCATAGCTCCTAAACCAGTGTCCGGTTCAGCGGCCCCCACTGCTTCCGGTGACTTCCACGTGTCTAAGGTGGGTGGTGGTGGTAGAGGCAGGAGAAAAGGCTCAAAAGGAAAGGAAAATACAAATATCAAAAGGTGCAACAAGAGAAACAAGTCAAGCTCCCCAGATGATCATGATAATCCTCATCATCATAATGATCAGAAGGGTGCAGTGACTCTTTCCCTGTTGCCAGAAGCACCTGATCTCAGCCCAACAAAGGAGACAATTACTGCCCCTCATGTTGATGAATATTACCTTGAGAGCCACTGTGAGTTACTAGGGCAAGAACAACAACAAAATCAGATGATGGCCAAGATCATGCCACCTCATCAGCAACATCAAGAGCAAATGATCCTGATAGTTGAAGGGATAACAGCCACGTGGCAAGGCATGATGAGGAACATCACAAGTTTAGAGACTGACAGGTGTCCAGGGTTTGTGACAGACGCGTGGAACAGGATAACATGGGCAAACGAGGCTTATTACAGTAGGACCGTGATGGGGGGCACGTGGAGAAACATGAAGATGGTGGCCTGGGTGGTGATGAGAGAGAGTGTACCCGATGGGTTACAGGCGTTCACGTGTAGGGTGAGGGTGCCGGGTAGCTGCGGTGGGAAGGATAGTAGGGGAGTATCATCTGTGTCAGCTCTTACTTTGCCTTGTGACGTTTGGCGTATTGAAGGTGGTGGGTTTGCATGGCGATTGGACGTAGATGCTGCTCTTAGCTTGGGCCGGTAAATATTATTTATCGTATCTCTTAATAATTAGTCTTAATACTAGTCTAAATATTGGGGATATGTTTGGATAATAACAACATCTATTATCTAAATATTATCGTCCGATAATTTTACACTTTAATATAGATCTTCAAGACTTCAATAATCACATTAGTGAACGAAAGTTTATTGAGCCCGTCTTCCGTGCACCGGGTGTATATATACACCTTGTGCCACGTCAGAGACATTAGTCATATAAAAGATTTCACCCTAGTCATATTACTACTAGTTATTACTCATATAAAAATACCCACTAGTCATTAGTCACATAAAAATGTCCATTAATCATTAGTCACATAAAAATGTCCATTAGTCATATATAAACGATGACGTGGCACATGGTGTATATATACACCCGGTGCACAGAAGACTTAGAGAAATTTATTAGCGTGTACGATCGAGAAGTAGGTTTTAGAGTCATGGACCGAATCCAAAAAAGTATGGATCGATCTTGTAAGAAATGTGAGTAAAAATTTTTGTACAATTGTCCCGGCCCTTTTGTCAATCTATTTCTCTATTTCTCTATTTCTGTTTTACGTTTTCCCCTTTCCAATCTACCTTTTCTCTTTTGTTCGATAAGTGAAAAGGCTTAAAAACAGGAGCTCTTCGACACGTTTAATTGTAGCATAAGTTACTAATGAAGTTGTGCTATATTCGTATTGTGAGTCTAACAAAATTTCAATCTCAACTCTCAAGTTCATTTGCATCAGCTCACAAGTCACAAGATTCACACAGATGTTCTACTTTTTTTTTGGTTTTCCATTCCTAAAGCCATTATGAGTTTATTTTTCTTAAATTTCGTCTCCCTTTGCTTTTTTTTTTGGAAAAGTTCTTTAATTATTTTCTTTTCCTTTTCGTTTAATTCATGATATGCTATAAGAGTTCTCATTGTCATAATCAACAGACAATATTGCACAATGAATGGCGATTTCAATATATCCCGTAATAAGTTTATGGTATAAAAGTTCGAGAATTCGACTAATTAGACCATTGACAAATAAATTATTTGCAGATGCTACCCTGAACTACAAGCAATCCATACAAATTAATGAAGTGTCATAATTTTAGGAGCATTACATGTGTGATTCTAATTACTTGCTCCGTTCGGAGAAAATTATGTTTACTAGCTAGCTAGTGTTAGTTTGTATTTGAGATTTCACGACAACAACCAAAATTTAATACAAAGTATAAACTTGTGCAAATAATTTGGTATAATCATTTTAGAGGAACGAATTGTGATTAAAAAGTAGATTTTTGTCTTTAAGTTTTCTCCCAAACAACTAAAAAATATTATAGACCGCGTACAAATAATACCTTAAAAGAAAGTGAGGACATTTTAGAGGGACAAACATAATGTAAAAGGAAAATGTGTAATATTTTCAAAGGACGAAGAGAGTACGTAATATTCAATCAAGCGCATTGAGCATCCCATTCTTAGAGTCACTAGGTAGAATTATTTTGATATATTAATATTTGATATAGGGTTGGGATAATATATTACACGTTAAACTAATTTTGCGTTCCATGAAATTATTTCAAGTGTGTATTTTACAGAATGTGGAGGTGTATTCTCTAAAATAAGCTTTATTTGTACACTCACGTGTACATAAACTATCCAAATTATAATATTATTTATTATAAAAAAAGTTAAGTAACAATCTATAATAATAATAATAGTTATTATTTTAATAATAAAATGCATGACATGCCACTCAGGTATCTTATGTCACATTATATTATGTAATAAATTATAATTTTACAAAAAAAATCATTGTTAAAATATATATTAGGATACTATAAAAAAGAGTTTTGCTTACAAATGTCGCACACAATAAATTTATGATGATTTATATTTCTATAAACCGATAGTTGCCATAATTAATAAATTAATTTGAATGCCAATGATAATATTGTAACTATTTGAACATATTTTGATATTTAATCTTCAAATATTTTTTTTTTGAAGATATCCCATCTATGATATATTCATTAAGGGATTTTACTTTCAAAATGAATTTTACTCAAATAAATTATTCATAAAAATAATGCAACCAAAAATTTCTAAAGATAAATTTTAAAGAATAGGTTCTTGCGATAGTATAGGTAAGTTTTTTTTAGTCTTATAATGGCGTGTTATCTGATGTGCCACTACTTATTCTCTAACGTAACATTTGTGATTCGTGATTTAAATTTTGGGTTTGTACGGTACTATTAATTAAAACTCATGTTTTGTACTGAAGTACTTATATTAATTTTTTTTTTGTACTGAACTACGTTACATATGCATATTAAGCTGGCCAACTCGGTCAATTAACACCAAAATAAGTAAACTTCCAAAAATACCCTTAAAAAGTACTATGCCACACCTATTTTACTCAATACTAAATATCAAAGCACTTACGGATTATAATCAATTTCAACAAGGTAAAAGCAATTTCAAAGGCACTCCTTCATAAAACAGTTCTAAAAAAAAAAAACTATATTTCAAATAAGCATTGCCGATTATGAATACAGTTTTGAAATCCACTAACGTGAGCATATATTTGTGTGAAGGTACTTGTATAAGGATTGTATACTCATCATTTCCCTACATAAAGAAATTAAACGATGGATCTCTTGTTTTTTTCATGTTTGTAGATGTATGTATTAAAACGGCTTTAATTTAGTAATGGGGAAAGAGGCGCAATTTTTTGTTGTCATTTGTATGGATAATATTTTAGTTTTATGTTTGAGACATTTTTATATTCATTTTTATTTTGTTTCAAAAGAAATTTTGTTTAATTGATATTATCTTTTTTGAATGGCGCATAACAAAAGCAACCATTGTATGGTTTCATTTTATCGAATTTCGTTTATATAGCTTGTATTTGTTCTATCACGGATTCATGGGTTACGACAAATTGATAAACTAACTATGCCTCGAATAGCATGTAACTTTATCACCCAAATTAACATAAAATAATATGTTACTTTATTTATTTAATTAATTAATATAAGTTTATAGCAATATTATTATACCTATATAAAAAAGAAAAATCATAAAGACTAGACAACTAAGGTGGACATGTGGACGAATAGATGGATCAAGAGTACGCACATTAGATCCAATGTGATTTCTAAAATTCCCTTTTAGTTGATCTTTCTCTATCTATTGGAGAACTTTGCAGCAGTGGTATGCCCCATCTGTCGTATGGTTGCATTTTACTAAATCAGTTGGTGATGTATGTTGAGGCTAGTTTTCGAAATGTACCAATTAGCAAATACGGAGTAGTTTTGAATATATGCTTGTCAAGAAAGAACAAATCTGTCAATGTAGCAAGCAATTAGCCAATTACGGACACGCACGCATATCAGCATAACGAGTTATGAACATGTGGTTATATGTTGACAATTTTACAACAACAATCAAGTGTAAATTCCCATTAAATGGGGTTGTGCGAGGTCAGGATTTACGCTACCTTATCCCTATTTAAGAAAATAGAGAAGTTGTTTTCGAGATTGACCAATTGTTGTGTTGAATTATTAACTTTCAATAATTTTACAAAAAATTAGAAATATTGAAGTATTGACTTCCAATATGGCGACAACTTCACATACATAAATTCAGCGAGTGCCGTTGGATTGAGAGGCCATAAGTCCTGAAAAACGTAAGACACCGCTCTCATAAGTACAACACAAGTCCTGCGCGTCTAATGTCTTAACTAGCTCGATAAATTGTCTTCAGTTTAAATGCATTAATGATTTTATTACGGAATATTTCCGCCATGTAGCATACAATCTCTACCTAGGAATGTAATTTGCACATATGTACCAGCTAATGCCTATGTGCTAATTAGTGGTAGGATTTTCATCTGGATCTTTCAATTCTGTTCTTGGTATATTTCCTGATCGTAACTCGGAAGTCTAATATTCAGATGTTGGTTCTCTTAGGAGGCCCTTCTAGCCTTTTGTTTCGTTCTGATACGAGTATACGACTAGAAGAAGTAGAGCAATTTTCGCCAATTTTCTATAAGCATTTTGTTTTTTCCGGAGGGAACGAGCTAAGCAAAGTGGAGCTCGAAGTATGTAACATAAGAACACAATTTATTTCTTAATTTATCTTCTTCTACATCTGCAAAGCAAGCAGCAATAGCACTGAATAAGAGTATCTGGATATAGGCCCAGAATGCCAGATATGAAAGTGAAGGCGTGATTGCGTGAAGGGTAAGATAACCTTGCACTCAAAGCCTAGGTGACCCCTTTGGTTTGGGATAGTGGATAACAATATGGTCATAAGCACCAAGAGTAAGGAAATCATCCAACTCTGGAGCAGTGCACTGGCTAGTAAAGATCTTGCAAGCCTCATTGTACATCCCATTCATAAGCTTCTCAGTGCCAACTTCTCTTTCGATCCTCTCCATTTCTTCTTCCACGACCTGACTAAAGAGCTCCGGGGTAACCTGCACCCCAAGACCATCGCCGTTCAACTCAGCTCCATATTTGAGCCACTGCCAATTCTGGACCCTGCTGATCTCGGCTGTAGCTGCATCCTCCATCAGGTTGTATAGAGGGACTGCCCCCGATCCTATTGTCATGTAACATGTTAGACATGCAACTGCTATTTATACGATGCACAATCATGTAAGGATTTACTTAGTTACCCGTATACAGATAACTATAGACTAGTATACCGAACATGTGCGAAAGTGGCAACTTGCTGCCTTAATTAACTAGTACTCATAAGTTACTCCGTACAACTTAATTGTGTACCCCTTCATTTGGCTTGGTATCTAAATACTACTAGCTATCATTTGTCGAATGGAAAGAGTAAGCATTTGGTTGATACCTGTGAGCCAAGCGGCTAGGTACTGGATACCAACTCTGGTGTTGAGCCGAAGGCCCTCCATGGTCCGGACACCGTTGGGGAGCTGGAGCAAGTCATCCTCTGTAATGGAAGATGCTTCTGGCCTAGCTACAGATCCGATTTGATTCGGAGCATTGCCCATTTCTGAGTTGAAGGCTTCTAGGATGGTTGGGATCAGGCCTGGATGGGCTGACCAAGTTCCATCATGCCCTGCTACTACTTCTCTAAGTTTGTCCTTCTTCACCAGTTCTAGTGCTGCCTCGTTTGCCTTGGGGTTGTCTTTGATTGGGATCTGGGCTGCCTGTAATATGTACTTGTATATAAAAAGGAATTCTTTGCTACAATAGTACAATGTATGAATAAAGGCTCAACAATCATTTCAAACAAAAAAAGCTATCAGAATTTTGTTTCATCTGTTTCAGAACAACAGTAACTATCATCATCTCAGTTTCTGTTCAGAAATTAGTACTGAATAGCTTCTTGTCTGACTTCCACAATTCAGTAATACACAAAACACTACCTTCATTTGAATGCTGAGTAGATTGCCCAGAACTGGATGAAACTTAAGTGTCATTAGTTAGTTTCTCTAATTCACTATACCAATGTACAACCGAGTGTGATGTCTGCTTTCAGTAAATTAGTCATGGCACAATCAAAAAAGTATCGCCAGTATTTAATCATATTTTTCTTACTTACCTTTGAAGAATCATAAAAAAAAAGAATCTAAGTACTCAGTACTCACCATGCCTCCCATTGCATGAACCCCACGGCGATGGCAAGTGTAGATGAGGAGATCAGAGTAACTCTTCATGAAATGTTGGTTCATCCCAACCTGAATCCGGTCTGGTAGAAGGCGGTCAGGATGGGATTGGAAGGTCTTAACATAGCTGAATATGTAATCCCACCTTCCACAGTTGAGCCCAACAGAGTGGTCTCTCAACTCATACAGGATCTCGTTCATTTGGAACACTGCAGGAAGTGTCTCGATTAGCACTGTGGCCCTTATGCTTCCCCGTTCTATTCCTGCCACTTTTTCAGCCCTCTCAAAAACACTTGCCCATATCTTTGCTTCCCTGCAAGTAATTACATATGCTTAGCATTCATATATGTATTATGCTGACACAACATCACAACATGTTTCAAAGTCTTATTTGCCTGATCTTCTAATTTATCGATGTCAGAAAAAATCACAGAAAACCTGTGTAGGTCTATGTTCTTGACTAGTTGCATCAAAAATCTTTCCAAACGTGCAAATATTACTAACTTAACAGGAACTGTTTATTTCAATATGATTACTTGTATTGGAGACTTTGATAGTTGACACTTGAACATGAGTATGAACACAAACGGTCCATTTTAGATCAGCAAACAGAGTTGTGCCAAATCCGGCGTTTGACCCTTACCTGTGCTCCAGCCAGTTCAAGGTAATAATATAGAGCATTTGTCTGAAACATGTAAACCACAGAAGGCCTATCTTGAGATGTTTCATTTACATACATTGATGCTGATATTGGATAATTCTTTACTTAATTAGCATTATGCAGAATGCACCTACTTATCTACATACCACCAGTAATCAATACTTGTTGGCTCAAATGCTCAAGGGTACATACTACATATTCTCAACATCACAACGTACCTAGAATGCTCCATCTTAGGTAGGTAGAAGAAAGGCCCAAATCCATCACCCTGCGTCTTCCGGAAGCTATCATAGTTATGGTAAAAGTATAGCCCAAAGTCAACAAGGCAGCCGGTGGCGGGCTCACCGTCAATGTGAATGTGAGCCTCTGGCAAATGCCACCCTCTTGGGCGTACAAAGAGTTTGGCAGTTTGGTCATTGAGCTTGTAAAGTCTGTTTCTGGCCTTGTCATGGAAGCTTATTGTCCCATCCACAGCTTCTTTTAAGTTCACTTGTCCTTTCATCAAGTTCTCCCAGCTTGGTGATAATGCATCTTCAAAATCAGCCTGTATGAAAACATACACATCACTGACACAGGGCATATCTTTATTGTAGGCGTATTTGCATAATCGAGGGTGGAAACTAATGTCCTCTATCATAAATGACCTAGGTAAGGCCTTGATCAAATCTAAGTAAGGTGATAAACGAAAAACAAATTCAATTTTTAACCACATACGTACCATAAAGACCTTTGCCTCTGAGTTTAGAGCATTGATGATCATCTTCCTCTCAACAGGCCCCGTAATCTCGACCCTCCGATCAGCAACGGCTTGGGGTGGAGGTGCACACACCCAATCCCCTTCCCTAATAAACTTAGTCGCAGGATCAAACCCTGGTAACGACCCGCTATTGTATTTAGTCTTAGCTTCTTTCCTACACTCTATAGCATCCCTTATGTGATTCCTGAACTCCCTTTGTAACTCAGCAACAAACTCTAAGGCATCTTTTGTTAATATCTTAGCAAACTCCTCATCGTACCTCCCCCTTACGTCTACTCCCTCCGGTGCCTCGTAACAGCCAGCTGTTGGACTTGTTTCCTCAGCCGTCGGATAATGGTATGCAGTTTCCATTAGTATAGACTTTTCTTCAGAACTTTCTATGTTTGTAGCTACGATAGATATGTTCCTTGAGTTCAAACTTCCAAGTACTGTATATATAGACAACAACTATCTACTAGGAATCTAGGATGCATGATTAATCTTAATTTATGACAACGATATGGTGTTGATCGACACTAGTGACATTATGGTTCGTGATTTTGTAGTTTACTGTGAGTGGATAGAGATGAAATGTTATGATAGTGCTAATCATTAATCGTTATGGAGCAGTTAGATGAGAATAAGTGTAGTTCCATCTGACGTGGTTGATCATATTGTATTGATAAAGCAACAAGATCATGGGCAGTACGGAAGTTTGTGCCCTTTGTTAGCCGCTTCGGTGGAATGGCTAAATATACAACAATCTATGATACCAGCAAATCATCATTGTCACTTGCGGAGTAAAATATTAGGCAGTGGGGAATCTGTGATATCAAGTTAATCATTTTGTTTGTCGTCATAGCTCATAGAGTGGCAGTTGGGTCATCCACTACCTTGCTAGAGTAATTCGATCACCTGTTACCTTGCCAGATCTGTTGCCAACAATCGTAGATGTTGGTACAATAATTTACCAATTTGTATACCACATTCAACAGCTAAATCAACATATATGCTCTCTTAATCTTACCTTAGAGACTTTGATAGCATAATAGGCATTTGTAGTACGTGACTAAAGTGGCAAGTGCAGAAGTGCTCAAAAGCTGGTATCAACATCAATCCTTGTTACCAAGGCTTTGCATATCTGTAGTTGTACATCTTACCATTGAAGATCATTGCTCATTTTAAGACGACACTACAACTGTTCTACCAGATATAGCAGTCTAACACATACGGTGCAAATGTGCAATACATTTCGCTGATACACCCAAATTTATGTTCAAATACTCCCCAATTAGAAAGACAGTAGTCACTCCGACAATTACCTATAAAACACGCATCAAAGAATTATGCATAAAACTCACTTTATTAGGAATACAACCCCAAAAAGGTCACTGATGGCATACATCTTGTTGCATATTTTTTGGAGGTAGAAATCTTGTTACTATCCCCACACCGGAAAACCACCGGCCTGACTTCCATTCGTCTACACTAAACAACTCTGCCAAAACGTCACGAAATAATCTATTAGCCTGCCAAGGATTTGCCCAACTTGAACAGAAAGATGCGCCTAGGACAACACGTCTGCCTTCGAGTCTTTAGACACAGGAATACAACTTGAACACAAGGAAATAAGCCTTGGGAGTCTCTAGACAACAATTACAACATCGCCTTCACAGAAAGAGCCTCTGACAAGTAATTTGCACACCCGCCAAAAAGGTTAGGAGTGCTTTCAAAGGCCGCCCCTTGCCTTTCAAGAATTCACACGCGGCCACCAGCTTTCCAACCAGGCATAATTGGGAGAAGCTCATCCGAAACTAAGAAACGCCTTATTTTGTTTCATTCCCATTCTTCGTTTTCTTCTTCTCGAATCCAAGGGGGACTTCCTTTTTGAAAAGGATTGGCTATGATCCCAATAAAGAATGAAGCCCTTGTCCTCTGTTTCAGGCTCTGATCAGAAACCGTATCCAAGTTCTGTGGCTAGTCAGCGCTCTTTGGACACAATACTAGAGAATCGGCCATACCAGCAGCCAACCATGCCCAAAAAACAACACTACAGCTTCAAGTTGTACTGTACATTCTTCTAGGCAACAATACGCTGAGATAAATAACAGCTGTGAACATGCTGGAAACTTTTGTCTAAAAATTGCTCATCATTCGTGATCGAGTACATGTGATGTGTCTAAACATTGCTCAGTATTCGTGATCAATAAGTTAACAACACAAACCAATACTCCATAGTTTCCTCATTCAAAATAAAGAAAACAAAACCATACCAGAAAAAGAAAATTTCATTGATGCCTCACAAATTACGAAGTTCATACTGTGCAACCAAATACTGCTCCTCGGGTGGGGGGAAGAGGGGTTGGGGTTGAATTTGCAGGACATCAAATCCGTGAAATATATACGAAGGATGGGAACTGATAGAGCACATCAGCACACCAACAAAACGTGGACTGCAGTGAGTCTTCTCAATTCGTATGTCTCGTATTCCTTGTAGGCCCAACACTCACAGATGCAAAAATAGCCAAAATAGAGTATGAACAGTAAACATGCACACGCTAGACAATTCAATATTATTGTAAAATTAATTTGAGAACCAAGCATAAAATACTACT
The DNA here is from genome assembly GCA_900322385.1 of Pharnaceum exiguum. Taxonomy (NCBI): domain Eukaryota; kingdom Viridiplantae; phylum Streptophyta; class Magnoliopsida; order Caryophyllales; family Molluginaceae; genus Pharnaceum; species Pharnaceum exiguum. Next base: position 17,135 of record ONZK01001829.1, on the reverse strand, counting down.
CACTCTTGACCTAAGCCTGAAGCGAAAAGAACCCCCCACACTTGCTTGTATGTTTCTCCATCGCACCCAACCGTATCCAGTGCCAACATGGTGAACAAATAATGCAACGTATCTCAGAGTACAAACAAACAAGTATATCTGAAAACACAGGGTGAAATTTTTACCATACCAGCCAGTTCTGCGGGAGAAATTGAAAAAGTTTGCAGCCACGACGACCCTGGATCCACTATAACTATGAACCACATAGAAAATGAATACCTAACCAGAAGTTCACAGTAATATTAAGGAGTAAGACAAAAAGATAAACAACACTCGACAAGCCAAAATCAATAGTTTACATTTCACAGTAAGTTCTCAAGAATTAGCTTATATATAATATAATACATTCACTATTACAAGGCTCATAAAGCTACCACCATAACTATCATATCGTTGTCGCAAGTTCACCGAGATCTACAATTGCATGGACTGAAATGCTTCTGACTCTAGTTAATTCCCCAAAAGAGGAGGTTAGGGAAAAAATAAAGAAAGCTCTAGAAATAATTAAGTACAAGCCATGGTCCAAGTTCCAGCCTTCTCAAACAAAGCATTTACAGGGTAGCCAATTTAAAAACTCTGATCGTGTGCGTAACTTCTAGATGAAATATAAATTCAAATAACACAAACGTACTATCTAAGAGAAAGTGTGAACAGAGCAACATAAGGACACGCGATCTGTACAGAATCAAAGGCTGTATAGGTACCATAAACTTTCTGCGAACGCACCACAGGCAAACTTATAACAGGTAATACCTGAATATTCCCGCCCTGTTAGCCATGATACGTAGCAACATCATTCCAGTACACGTTATTGCGGCAGCCACTTGCAAAATAAGTGCATACAGCATATATAAACAACAAATTAGAAGAAGAAATAGGAAAAGGTGATAACAAAAAAGATCACATTGATACACTCGACTGTCTTACATCACAAATAATATATCAAGTCATTATTTACAAGATCTACATCAGGATTGAAGAGTCTCCTGGAGAATGAGAAAGCAAAAAAAAGGAAAGGAGAATTGTTATAATCCATGCAGCAAAGACGAAGCCAACTAGAACATAGGTGAACAGAATTAAGATATATATATCAGAAAAGAACTACACTATTTCACCCTTACATGTTCATGCAGGTGGTTGGTCAGAGAAGAATTTAGAACTCTATAGTTACCCTGCCAGGAAAATAAAGCGCCTAATTATTGGTCAAGTACAAGGATGTCAAGAGAGCAGCATTTGTGAAGAGCTTTGCCTCGCCAAACCCAGCCGGAACGTATGCAACATCATCTCACCATCTGTAAGGGCACAAGATAACAGTGATAGTGAATTCAATCCAAAAAGTGGAAAACCCCAACCACAATATCTTGCAAACTGCCAACAATAGCATGCTAAGAACGCAAGTACAACATTAGGCAGCATATTTTGGAGCTTTCTTCATCAACCCCCCGCAACAGCCAGTGCTACGCTTAATCTTCAGGTCATCACGCATCTGTACAAATCACATGAAGGACAGGATAGATAACTCAGATCCAAGAAAAAAGGAACACCCCTTCTAAACTACATATTGTGATGAAATGTTGCCAGTGACATCCTTCTGTTGGCTGCTCCTTTGAAACAGTGGGCTTCTAGCACATCCATTCGACGCCTACTCATATTAGCACAACAAAGATCCCGGTAAGATACTGGTGCAGGATAACTATCAGCACTCTGATTTATCTTGACAAAGCTACCTTGTCCACAGGAAAAGTGGGCATAAAATCTTTTGATTTTGGAGGAGGAAGCTCCTGGAACCAACGGTGATTAAGAGCCTCTTCTGCCGTAATCCTCTGCAAAACAAAAAAGAGAGAGCACTCATTAGCACAACAAATCATGAAATGAAACGGTACAAAACAATTAAATATACGGTACTAAAGAAAGGGAATTTGTACCTCTTTGGGATTATATGTCAGCAGCTTGCTCAACAAGTCAAACCCAGAATCTGAAAGAATTGGCGATCCTGTGAACAATGTACGAGGAAACTTCTTATACAGCAAGTTGTGCCTGCAATCAGAAAAAAAAAACAACAAGACAGATAAGATCAGTAAATTTCTGTAACGTATGAGACAAAGCAATTGAGAGTAATAAACAGTACTCATAATCCAAAACGAGAAAGAACAAAGATAGATACTCACGGTTGGTGAACGAAGTTGGCCTTGGCACCGGGCAATTGAGAGTACCCAGGCCAAATCTTGTCATTTGGTGTGCCAAGTGTCTTAAAAATCTTCGTCAGCTGCTCCGCTTCAGTTTTCCCATCAAACAATGCTTTATTCAACAAAAGTTCTGCCATAATGCAACCAACCGACCACATATCCAGAGCTGTTGAGTACTCTTTAGCACCAAGCAGAAGTTCAGGAGCCCTACAGACAAAGTATCACAAACTACATCAAATTGGCAGGCTAAGTATGGTCTCAAACATTAGCGGAATGAATAATTGTAAATTATAACTTCAAAAAGACAAGTTATTGCAACTGACCTGTACCACAAAGTAACCACCAAAGCAGTGTAAGGCTTCAAAGGGGAACCATACTGACGAGCCATACCGAAATCACAAATCTTCAACTCACCCTTATTATTCATTAACAAATTCGACGTCTTCAAATCTCTATGTAACACCCAATTATCATGTAAATGTTTAATACCCTCCAAAAGCTGAAGCATCAAACACTTAACTTCACTCTGACTAAACGCCTCTTTTCTAGCTTGAGTAAGCGACTTCAAATCATGCTCTACATAATCCATCACCAAATAAATATTATCAAATCCATCCGCAGTATCATCTACCACAACCTCCCTAACATTAACAATAGACGGATGATTCAAACCCAAAAGAGTATTAATCTCCCTCAAATAATACAACGGAAACCCTTCTCTCTCATTACCCATCTTCAACTTCTTCAAAGCAACCATCTCCCCACTCTTCTTATCCTTTGCCTTGAACACTATCCCATAACTCCCTTCGTTTATTTTCCCTAGCTTCTCGTACTCGTACACGCTCCTACACGCCTGTAACATATTCCTCCCACCAAAACCACGACTCGTCCCACACTCACCCTCATCATCATCACTATCCAAATTCACCTCCCTCTCATCCTCGACTCGCTCCATCTCATCACAACTACCAACAACCCTCTTATAACACTCCTCACCACTACAATACCCGAACTCACCACCGGAACTATCTTTCTGAGTCACTACACTCTCCTCACTTTCCGCCCACCTAGACTTTCGAATATTCGGCGCATTACTAAAATCCTCATCGTCGTCAATCTCCCCCGGCTCCATCTCCTCATCCTCCTCCTCCTCCTCCTCCTCCTCTACAGCCCACACACCGGTATACGACGACGAATACTTTCGCCTTTTCTCCGGTGGAGGTAACACAATCCCATCATCATCAATCTCCATCCTCCTAACAAAATCATACGTCTCTATCTTGTTTCTAACTTCAAACCCTCTTTTGTTGTTTGAGTAATTTGTGATTGATGACTCACGTCTAGACACGTTGACTTTTCCTGCTGCCATATTAACCCTAACCCTAGTTTTAAGATCCCCAATTCAATTAGAGCAAACCCTAACCCTAATTTCGATTTCGAAATCACCAAATTACAATTCACCCACCCTAACAATCAGCAGATCTATGAACTACAAACCACACAATCGGAAAATTAAAGAAAAGTTCAAACTTTTTTTTTCCCTTTTTCCTTTTTTTTTTTCTACTTTTTTCGACCGAATTAGTACCACGAAATAATCTAGAGAAAAGATCAATCAAGGAGATTGAGATTGAGATTGAGATTGAAGATCAATCTTACCGGAAGTTTTAGTTTTAGTTTGACGATTGTGTTGTGTGGTGAGGAGAGGAGAGAGAATGGAATAGAGAGAGAGTTAGAGAGAGAGAGTTTCTTTGTTTTGAAGTTTTGGTGATAATGCGAATGAATGAATGAATATTCGGGGAAACGCGTTTAAAGATAGGTGGTGGGGTGGGGGGATATTTATATTTTTTTAGTTGGGGATTGTTCGGTGTATTATCGTGTTATGTCGGCTTAATAATTGAAAAAGGAAAATTTGGTATTATTGTTTTGCGTGGTTTGCGGAAGGCGGTTTGTGGTAAGAGGTGGGCTGGTGAGGAGTTATAGTGGTTGTTGGACTTAGGGGGCTTTTTTTGGGTGATGGACTTATGGGTTACGGTTTTAGTGTCACTGTTTTGAATCTGGGCTACCGTGTTCTTCCTTCTTCTTCTTTTTTGGTAGTTTTTTTGGGGGGGGAAAGTGATTGTGACGGGAGTTAGGAGAGGAGGTATGTGAAAAAGAGTTGAGGAGAATATATTAGACATGACCTGAAGACGTAGACTTAGATCAGAAAATGAGAATTAGGGTAAGGTGCTAGATATGTTATATAGTGTTCGCCCATAAGGACTTGATGTGATGTTGCTATTGTGCATATTGTGCTTGTATTTACAGGGTAATTGTCCGATCCTCTTGCCTGCAAATTTATGTGTTTTTCATATGCTTTATTTATGTTGTACTTATGTTTCTGCATGTTTTTTCCCAACTTTGTTTTTTTTTATATGCTTTACTTATGAGTTTGTATGTTTCTCCGCGACCTTGGTTTTTATGGTTACATTTGGTTTCTAACGATTTTTCATTGCAAGGATAATAAACTTCTCATTCTGGTAACAGTCTCCCGATCTTTGGGGTAAAGCTGCGTACATCAGACATTCAGACCTCCTCAGTACCCATGTAAATGGGATTTGACTTCTTTTTTTTTTTTTTGAGAAAATGGGATTTGACTGAATTTGTTGTTGTTGTTGGTATTTTTTTTAAATGTAATAAAACATTTTAAAGGAATAAGTCAAAGTCAAAGGAATATGTAGGCTATCACGATGTGTTGATACAATCTCCTAATGTCCTCTATTACAGACTTTCGCTACAAAAATCCAGCTCCCCAAAAATTTGCACCACCAAATATGATTGAATTAAAGAGTTGAACTCCAAGAGCAGGAAAGCATAATATTGGCCCAATGAAAGCCTTTTTTCACAACTTGTGTAACAAGGGTTGAAATAAGGCTAGTGAGAGTCTTTTTGAACACACACAATCCTAGATACTTGAATAGGAGAGTACCCAAGTAATCCATAGACTTGCAAAACTTCTTTGGTTACCTCCAAAGTACAAATCAGTTTTGGTGGCATTTTCCATGTTATCTACCGAACTTCTTTTTTTTTGGCTTCAGTTTTCAGTTAATCGTCCCAATTTTCATTCGGTTCACCGGGGGGAGAAGCTTAGGCATGCATGCCTAATTAGCAATCAGTATCTCCCTCTTGGTTCAGGTAGAATATCTGACTAAAGACTTGGTAAATTCTGGTTGTTGTAATCTGAGTGCGTAGCTTCAGTTTATACAGAGATACAAACATGCAAAATACACCAGTAATTTTCTAACAACGTATCGGAGGCATGACTTTCCTGTAAGGTTGGGGACTTGGGGTTATGTTCACAGATTGCGTTCTAGAATGCTCGAGACATCCTGCTGCCATTGGACTCAGATCGTTGAAGGAATGGCTTCTCGGTTGCACCCCCGTACTTCTATCAGGTCCGTTGATGGGAAATGGGAATAATAGATCATCTCCCCTCAGTAGGTTAGTTGTTTGCTGCAGTCCTACCTATGCTATTACCTGATAAGAAAGATATGCATGTTGATTAAGACTCGGTCTAAGTGTCTAACCTACAGGAGAGAAATTAGAAATTGAGGAGTTCAACAAGAATTCACTAGTATATTACAACAATCGGCTTCCCTTGATAGATCAAACAAAAAAGAAAAAAGAGTAGGCTATTCAGGTCATCAGATGTAACATATCAAACTTCACTATGAAACATATCATTCACGCAAAGCATCGTATGAAAAAATAGAAGAGAGAAAAGAAAAAAAAGAAAAGAATACCTGTAACTGCTCTCTGCTCTAATCAAAATTTCATATACAGGGTTGGCGTATGAAGGACCTCAAGGCTCGGAGGTTGTAAAGCTTATAGTTTTTCCTAGAACAAAGGTTACCACAGAAAGCTCAATAAAGAAGATGGTGTTCATGAATGTTCTGTCCACAGTGAAGCCAAATATTGTCAGTCCACCTGGATTGGACTGCATGTACATTACTGCAAGACAGATAACATTCACATAAGCCAGTTGAAAATCGACAACTAAAATTCAATAGAAGAACTTGGTATACCAAGAGACACTCACCAAAGGCTTCTCTTTTGTGATAGGATGACATATAAGATACCAATTCCATATTTGTTGGCGGTGATACATAATCGGACGACTCCAAGTCACTTTCTGAATAGCTGAAGACTGGAACCACAGTACTAGCAGCAACAGAATTTCCATTATTTTGTGAGGTTGCAGGGGGATTGTCATTTGCATTGCCTGTTACCAGCGCATGCCATCTGCTGGCACATGATGCCAGACTTTGAGCTCTGTGAGAGATCTTTGCCGCGGCATGCAAACATATAATTACTCCAACCACCTGGACAATGGATGATATCTGGAAAAGTTGCCAAAAATAAGGTAAGTAAACAGACATCGACCTAATCAGTAACAATCAACAAACATGAGAAATTAAACAGACAACTCCCTCCCTCCCCCTCCCTCTCTTTCAAACTCCACTTTGCAACCTCCCTCAGTCTCCAAGTAGTGCAAAAGATGCTGCTGTCAAGATGAGTAATGTCGATCAATAACTTTGAACAATATGTCGTTTTGATACTCACTTGATTTTGGTTCAGATATAGCAGCTTGGAAACGAGAAAAAAAAGAGGTATACAAAATTCTAAAATAGTAAAAACATGTTCTGCTATGAGAAGGTAACTTTGAAAAGGTCCATTAGATGTGAAACCGAGTTCAGCCATCCCCCTCCTCCCTTCGAAAAAATTTAAGAAATAAAAAAAGCAAAGGAACAAAAGTGTGACTCTACAGCTACAGAAAGCAAACACCCCCCCACCCCCTTTTTTTGTTTCTTCTCCCGTGTCAGTTATCCATATCTGAGAAAGTGTACTGAAGTTTGGGCTTACCACAAAAGCAGCAGCATTGATGAATGTGATCCTCTCCTGACTTCCTGTTGTTTCCAACAGAGCTATAAATTGACTAGTTGTTACAAGTAAGAACTCCAAAATAAGGAAAATCCGGAATCTATGACTTATTTTGGACAAATGAAAAGTTAGACGAATGTGCTCCTCCATGTAAACCAAAACATCAAAATCTCTTTCGAAAAGCTTCCTGTAGTTCTCAAAATGTATCACTTGTAAATTACAGATCAAACTGAAGAGCATGCTGCCTGACAAGTAGATCCCAGCAGAATAAGTCCAAGATACCAGCAGAAGAAGCACGGATAACACAGATTGTGCTAAAGAATTGTTGCCCACATAAATAACTCTTGAAATCTCTCTTGTAGCCTTCAGAATCAAGCATGGTAATATCCATATTGCCAGTGACCGAAAAAATCCCTGAATCAATAAGATGAAGGTTCAAGTTTTCAGTGAGTACAAGAAAAGAAGATAAGAAGTTTACAAGCAAAAGAAGACACACACTAGAACTACCAACAGAATTGCTACAAAGACAGAACCATTAGAACAGGTAATAGCTCCTCCAGACTGAAAACAGCTACGTAATATGTGCCGAAATAGACACACAGTTTGACGTTACTTATCACACCTCATGATTCATACTTCCGTCTTTCTAAGTCAAGTAAATATCCACCAAAAGTGGAAAAAAGATCATCGGAATGCAGCAAACATATAATGATCAAAGGATTCTTTTTTTTTTCAACAAACTTCTGCAACTTAATTAATCTATGCTCTGCCTTCGATGTCTTTAATCAATAAAAGATGGTGTTTCACATTATGCAATACAGTATGGTGCTCCAATGCTGCAATATACTGAACCCTAAGTATCTAGTCCAAACTTCACATTACCACAACTAACCTCTACATATACAAACTGGAAAGGCTCCAGTCATTAGGGGTCCGGGATGGTGTCACAAGCTCCTGCAACTAGATCCATCTGTTATGCAATCATTAAATATAACATGCAGCAAATGGGTGAATTCGGGAGCCAAACTTTTTGGATAAAAGTTGGTGGATGGGAAATAAATAATATGAGTTGTGGATGGAAACTGCAGGACAGCATTAACCTCAGGAATCCGTCCGGGAATGGTCCAGAGAGTACAGAAGCATGACCAGAAATAGATCTAAATGGGAAGTTGGAAGCCGGTTCTTGCTGTTATTCATTTGTCCTTCTAGATCCCCCAGTATCAAGTGCTTAAAACAGTCACCTTTGCTTTTTCATTTGTAGTAATTTAACAACCACGACAAAGAGTAAATGATCAGAAAAGGGGGAACTAGAGAGAAGAGCAGGTTCTGAAACCGAGTGGTCTTTAAGTCCAGAAGCATCTAGTTCTGCTTGCTAAGCCGTACTCATAGTCAGAATTCTAGCCGCATTAATCTTTGACTCTTGGTTGCCTCTCTTACATAAAAAACGGATATACGCATACACCCAGAGTCCCAGATTACATAAAATGGCTGCTCATAGAATTTCAAGTCACTATGTCAGCAGGATGCACAATAGAAGTTCTACAGGAGAAAAACGTGGTTACGGAAGGATTCCCTATATGAGCCCTTTCCACCAATCATGATGCTAAACCAAATACCCAATATGAACACACTGATATTACCCAACCAGTCAATCTAGATGACATGATTGCAATATCCAAAATGATGAGCACATGTAAAAGATTAATGAGGTTCCACATCCTTATGTGGTCTAAACTCATTCACCACCTTGTTGATTTAAGTACCAGTTTTCACTTTTCACAGAGATGTTTCTCCAGAGTCCAGATAAGCAGAAATATTGTAATTTAAGAAAAGCAAAGTACAGAGTAAGAGTAAATGATATCCTCTTGGAAGAAAATATAATTACAGGTGTGCGTGTGGCGTGTGCCCTATTATGCTGTAGTTCTAAAAGCCTAACACCTCTCATCCTTATGATGCACGAGATCTGCCCGAACCACCCAAACCGATACCCAAAACAGACTGAAAATTGCAACTCGAAATCGACCCGAGACCAGTTTTCACTCGACCTATACCGAACTCAACCCGAAATATTCAAGCAAATGTATTCAAAATGCATTTTAAAGTCAAATCTTCAAAAGAATCATAAAGCACTTAAATGACACGATCCGAAATGAACATGCCCCGACCCAAAAGCAAGTAAGGTAAATTGACCCGAATCTGCACCGATCCGCTTCACCCGTTTGTCACGTGATCAGGTCTAACTAGATCCCAACAGACAAATCACTTTTGTCATAGCTAGCTTTAGACCTCAGCCCATTAGAAGAAGAAGCAAAGCACTCCTTCAGTGCATGACATGGTAGATTAGACACACACAAAAAAAGAACCCAATCAAAAACATAAAGCTAGCGTCTTCAAAGGCCATCCAATCATTTCTTAAGAAGAACCATATACAATTAAGAAATGCCAACTCGCCCGTTTCGGAATTAAGTCCCAAACTAATGCTCTGACGCCTTTCTTTCTCGCGTAATTAACACCTTCAACATTACACAAGAGCAGAATGCAATCTGCCTCCCCTCATTAAAAACACATTTTTTTTGGGAGAGATTCCAATAAGATGAAAATCTCTCAAACTGCTTGAATGTACTGAGGTGAGATGAGAAGTATACAACAGTCAGTCAGTCACCAGACTGGTGCTGTTGAGATGGTAATCAGGCACAGTGTTGGCCAATCCTTTTCTGGCAATAGCTTTATGAATTTCAACCTGTTACTTTTCCATATGCTCCCTTCTGAAAGAATTCTAAGGAAACCTCTCAAACATCATCAGAGACCACAAATTAGCCATCTTGGCAACAGGACACACATCCGTATGGTAATGCTATGGTTTGATTTTTGTATCAAGAAAGCTAGAGTTTATCACCACAACCTATTCATCCATGACTAATTTCTAATCATCCACACGGAACACCAAAATGGAGATTGGGACAACTAGTTTTCAAATATCTATCTATTCATAGCCTGAAACCTGACCCAAAAGTACCTACCCGAAATAAACCCGTCACCACCACCCTGAACAGAACCAACGCCAAATCAGAAACTGACCCAATGTATGGCCACAAAAGGCACTGATATTACTCCTTCAGTCTAACTGAACTAAGGGTCTCGTCTTCAAAGAAAAAAATGTGCCCGGAACAATGCGACCCAAACCTGCATAAGCTGTCCCCAAACCGAAAGGGATCCAATTGACCCAATTCTCAGATCTAGTTGGCAAACTTGAATACAGATTATACACTCACAACCTACATTAGAACATTGTCAGTCACCTCCTCCTCCTCCAAGTGAAACTGACTAGTGTTAAGAGTACTTACAACAAAAGCAAAGGTGGGAAACACAAGAAGAAAAGGAAAAAGAACCCACCTTCCGTGTACATTGACATAAAAACTACAGTACTACACCATTTCACCACATCGCACACAAAGAACCAACCAATGAACCAAACCCCAACAGTCCAACACCCCATTATTTGCATTGTACATAAAAAAACAGTGAAATTTCAGAAACAAAAACAACAACCGAGTGTAAATCCCCATTCAATGGGGGTGCTCGGGGTCAGGAAGTTCGCAACCTTACCCCTGTTTAGGAAACCAGAAGCATACTTTAAAAACCAAAACAGCTAACATGATCATTTAGATCAACTCATCAAACCATTCTCTCTAACAACCAAGTTCCAGACTAATCAAACAAAAACCCACCTTTCAAATTCACAAAACAAACAAATTAAACTCAACAAAAAACATACTTTCACACAACAACCCAACATAACAAAACAAAAAACCAAAATAAGGAAAGGGAAAAAACTCACATCAATCTTGCTAACATACTGTTCCTCAAACAGCCCCAACTGATCATACTTATCAACAAACAGAAACCTCTTAAGGCCATACTTTCTCAAGTTCCAAGAAACACAGCAAAGAGAAACAGCAGCAAGAGAGACCTCACAGATAAGGATCTCAAGCTCAAAGTACTTAACATGAAAGTTGTCACAGTTCTTAGAAGATGATGATGAGGGGTGGCAGTAGAATATGAGGATGACAAGAGTGGGAGAAATGACACACATGAGAAGGAAAGTAAGAGTAGAGAGAGAGAGGGATAGAGGGGTGTCGTGGAAGAAGCCTAGGATACGTAGAAAAGTTTCTAGTCTTTGAATGGATTTGTTTAGCTTTGAGTTGGGTTGTTGTTGTTGTTGTTCTGTGTTTGCTGTTGAAGGTTGGGTTTGGTGATGTTCTTGTTGTTGTTGTTGTTGGGTTATTAAGAGAGGGAGGTTTTGAGTGTCCATTGGAGAGAAAGAAAGAGAGAGAGTGGAATGCAGAGTGTTACAGACAGGGAAGTCAGAAAGTTTTCTGTTAGTTTTGTTAGTTTGAACTTTGAAGGTTTCTGTTCAGACCTTAGAGGTTGGGGGAACTGTGATTGCCTGTTGATGGCAGTTGGTCCGAGAAATGAGAACTGGGCAGTGTATAGTGTAAACTACTTTACTCTTTTCACAATCTTTGTCGTACCTCCCAAACTACTTTGCTCAAGTGTTAGATAACACACTTTCTTTTTTTACTAATGTGTTGTCACTTTTACTCTAATTGCTCAAGTGTTAGGTACCGCTAATCATTCATTCCTCTCTCTAAAAAAAAAACTCAGTCTCTCTCTTAGCTCCCCTCCTAGAAAACTCTTCAGTAAAGTCCTAATGGGGCTATCGTTTGCCATCTACCATCGATAACCCCCTTCCTCCTTTCAATTTCTTGATTATTTTTATCTTTTATTCAATTTACTTCAATAAATTTCAGACATTTGTCACCTTTGTGAGGCTAGCTTAGTTATCCTTTGTGATAAATATTTGGCTCCTTCATGAGGCTCTTTGACTCCTTCGTGAGGCTTATTGACTCCTTTGTGAGGCTTGATATTATTGTGGTGATTACTTTTCACCAAAGTATGGTTTCAGTTGAAGATATATTTTGGGGACACCGCACGTACGAAGATTTATTTTGCAGTATAAATACCAGCAAGCAAGCAATTATGATATTAGCGTTGAAGAACTCTTTTTCCGGGAAAGATGCAAAGACATTGAAGGAAATATGCTCGACACACTTACTTATTTTAATTGTTTGTCTTGTTGGTAAATTTTGTACTAGTATAATTTATCAAGCATATTCTAGAGTTATTTTCTATGTAGATACCGTATGCCTTTTCAATGAATGAAAATCTCTATCCCTTTTCTAAAAAAAAAAAGTGTTAGATAACACACTTTCAACGCTAATGTTAGACTTTTGAGTATTATTTGGTTCAATCCACTTATATTAGAATCATTTGAAAATAACATACTCCAAAATTATTGAAAACAATCGATTCGGGCGGACGGGTCGGAATACCAAATTCACGGGTTGGTGATTACATTAACAAAGTAACTTTTTTTGAATTTATACATCTCATTTAAGAAGTGGCTGGTTTTTCTGGACTAGTTAGGGTCGGGTTATCGGGTTGATGCTGTTTTTGCGGGTTTAACCAGGTTCGGGTCAAAGTGTGTTATTTTGCAGGTCGAGAATATGATATGAACATGACTTTGGGTGACATAATGACATTTCATAATATCAAGTTAAATTATACCGATTTTTGACGGTCGGATCAGGTCGTGTTTTGGGCCGGGTCGAGATTTGATAGGGCTATGAATCTATTATGTATTTTTCGGTTATTAAGACAAACCCCTTAACTTTTTAATTACCCTTTGTTTTTTATTTTTTTTGAGTGGACTATTCGATATGTCTGTCAGTCTATGAGTCTATGGTGAACTGTGAAAAGAGAAATTGTGGGTGAAATTGTTTGATTAGTCGATATCAAAACTTGACAGAATAACATAAGGGCTGTTTCTTTCCAGAGTTAACAATGCACCATTTATGAGAAAACAGATGCTCCAATGGTTAAGAACATAATTTCCAACCACTAATCCCGGTGATTCTCTTGGGGGGGGTGGGGGGGGGGGAGCTCTGCCAAACAGACAAAAACAAAAGACAATTGGCTCCAAAAATCAAAATAACGCGAAGGAAATGGGAAGACGCCCGTTGTTATAAAACACTCGAGCGCTGATCCACAGCACCCAGGGTGCAAGTGTACAAGACTAACCAATTACACAGGCTACAGTTTTGTCTAAATCTTTACAACGGGGAAGTTTTACTACCACCATTTATCAGCTACCTTATGAGTGGTATATCATGTTCAAGAATCGACGAATGGCTAATTGGACTTCTGAAGTCAAAACTGAACAAGGCCTTTATTAATTAATATTACAAAGAACCTCACCTTTATTGCCAGCAACATAGAGAAGAACTTCACTGAGATCTTTAGAGTGAGCTTAATGATCTTGAATCGACTTTATTATCACAATGGATCCCGCGTCCCATGAAAGTTCGTTGTCTTGAGCAACCTCCAGTATATTATAGCTTTGATGGAGTTGAGATAGCTTGATTTACTAGCTCCCTCCGAAGGATCTTCCCTGAAGGATTTTTCGGGATCCTATCAACAAAAGCGACACGACGTATCTTCTTGTACGGAGAAACCTGGAAGGTTGTGGAGGAGGCCTAACAGTAAGAACTTGGGAGTGCAGAGACAATGCATCTGACAACATTGATGACCAAATGACTATCTATACAGAATTACAACATTCCGGTGTGGAGAACATGAGCAACCAAGGAACTAACAACAAAACCCTGCATGAGGACTGATATTGTCACTCTTTCTTTCCTGAGAACATTTCAGTGCTTTCACCCACACAAGCTTTTAATTGACACTTAGTAACTTAAATTAAGATGAAGTAATAAGTCATTGACTAATAGATATAATGGAAGTTAACAATTGTTCTATTTTCAGTTGGCAGGCAACTATGTCAGCTGATCAATAGGGTGAGGAGACTGACTTTTGAATTCTAGATTCTACTACCTAATAACTAGGCATTAGAAGTCGTAACCATGCCAAAGAAGCACATGAATTGAGCTTGAATCAACCACAAGTCAGAAAAGAACATGCCTGTTTTGCTACAAAGTCCATCACTTGAGATGCAATTATGCTGCTTCCTGGTTTCCTGACCACATATGCCATTGGTATTTGTCCTGCTTCTTCATTAGGGTACCTGACGCCAAAGAATATAGGGGCATACTTAGCACTAATAAAACATTGAGAATAAGACTGTAATCTATTGAATGAAGCTATCTTTCCACAATGCAAAATTTACTAGAAATTATATTCCCTCTCAACTTCTCTTGTAATTCATATGAAGTGATAAAAGGCTTTCAGTCCCCTATCCAACATCAATTCTAATAGGTTTTGCTGGAAGCATTATGGAGTCACAATTGAAGTTCTTAACATCACGTATCCATGCATCCTAGTTTTCTTGTCCTCTCATAAGGTGGGAAAAATAAAAACGACGAGGAGAGAACAGAGAAACTGTCATGTGAAAGTGAGTGGTGAGAGAGCTATGTGCATCCTTGCAGCATAATCAGGAGCTGAAAGATGCATACTAGATCACTACAAGTACAACTACAACAATCCAGCATAATCCCATCTCGGATGGGGTACTGGGGAGGTCTGATGTACGATTGATGCAGTAGATCACTACATAGTCTATAATGCGCGTAAACAGAGAAGAAAGAGTTATTACGGAACAACAGCAGCATCCACAATTTCTGGATGGGACAGCAACAGCTGCTCCAACTCTGCAGGGGCAACCTGTCAAATGAAACAGACAAGACCCATAAACACCCCAAAAAAGAAGCAAATAGCTAATATACTTCATTTGCAATTTGTCAAACCTGATATCCCTTGTACTTGATCAATTCTTTTAACCGGTCAACAAGAAAAAGGAATCCATCTTTATTAATATAGCAAAGATCCCCGGTCTTGAACCACCCATCTGGACTAAATGTTGCGGCTGTTGCCTCCTTATCTCCCACATACCCTTCAGTTGACACATGAAATTTTCCGTAAGACCAACATAATGTTTGAATTCAACTTTTCAAAAATGCTCGGTTTCTTAATTGGCTATTCAACAACAACAAGAACAACCCAATATAATCACATCTCGGATGAGGTACATCAGAGCAACCTTAGTACCTTACCCCGAAAATCGGGAGACTGTTTCCAGAATGACTTTCTTAATTGGTTATTGACGTTCCTAATTACCAAAAGTAGTGAAATCAACTCCAGATCTTATGAATTATAGCCCACAATCAGTGTTTACCATGCTAAGTTTGAGACACGCCGTTTATGTTACAAGCATTGTCCAAAGTTGCAGTTACTTAAAAGTCGCACATCAAAATTGAACCCCAGATTTTCAGTGCAATTCAAGGTTTATTTTTAGTAACACAAATTCAATAGATAGTCAGACGGTGCTTAAAAACATAGGGCAGTCAGGAAGTTCAAGTAAGATTAAGCTTCTACAGAAATATACCCTTCATAATGGTTGGTCCCCTCACCCAGAGCTCCCCTTGTTGACCCGGTGACAAAGCCTCTCCAGTTGACGGATCAACTATCTTTGCTTCCAAAATCGGTAATAAGCGGCCAACGGAACCATAAGGCTCGGAATCATCACGCCCTAGTGACCATGCTCGCCCGCCTCCTATCTCAGTCATGCCAAACCCCTATGATAAATTAACAACGGAAACAAACACGAAACCTGTCAAATTATTGGATCTCCTACAGTCCTACGGTTAACTTTTGTGATCAACAATTTAGATTGACAAAATATATACCTCAATAATCTCAACATTAGGAAACTTGGCCTCAAAGCTCAATGCAACCTCCTTACCTAGAGGAGCACCTCCACACTCTAGAACATTTAGCGAGCTATGATCATACTTCTTTGTCAACTCGGACTTTACCAAGGCCACAATCACGGGTGGCGCCACTGATATATACGTTGCTCTATACTTCTCCACGGCCATAAGCATCTTCTTGAAGTCGAACTTCTCCATCACGATTAGTGTGTCTGTCAATGCTAAGGAGCGCAGCACCATGAAAAATCCATACATATGGAACATTGGTATTGGTACAAGTGCCATTACTCTGTGCAGTGTTTGGCCCTTGCCTATTTGCCACTTCTGCCAATCATCCCTAGCTTGTTTTACGGCTGCTAAGAGTGCGATCAAGTTTCGATGCGTGAGCTCTACGCCCTTCACCTTCCCCGTGGTACCCGATGAGTACATGATTATTGCAGTGTCCGACTGTTGCACTGGATTTGGTTCATAGTTTACTGTTCCCTCTGCATCAAAATACAAACATGCTGACACCCCTTTAGATTATAAACTCTAGTCTCTACTATTACATTACACACATTGTTAAAAGGTCTCAAATCAACCGCTAATATTTTTCAAAAAACTTACATGCCTACATTTTAACATCTGTACAATAACATTTTTGTTTGAGATCGTACAATAACATATTTTAAAAACACTACATCTCAAATCCGTACCAACTTAATTTCATAAGTACGTAGTTCCTATCAACATGCACAAATCAAGAAAAAAATGAACCCGTGCAATGGCAATTAGGTAGTGCGCGTGATTGATTTTAATTGATTGTTCGGATGAGACCCAATAACAAAAAATGGAAATGAGACCCCAAGTCTTGATTTATTCCAATTTGAAGGTTTCAACTTTCAACTTACCTTTCCAGTTTCCACCACACGCAAAAACGGCCGTTATTTTTTTTATTTATTTTTTCTTTTCTGGTTTACTTTTTTAATATCTTAATTTACACATGCATTTACAACTAAGTTGAACAATCCATTAAAAAAGGGAGTTGTTATTCGCCGCCCTATAATTTCTAGTTACCGCCCTATGGAAATGGTGAATGGACAAGTTTACTCTTTTTGAGTTTTGGACTAAAATATTAACAAAGGACCTCTCATTCTCTCATCTTAACCTTTGTCAAAAGTTTATTACTTGTCGATGATCAATATCAATAATTAATTATCAATAAGTA
>ONZK01001827.1:208506-229262 GCA_900322385.1 Pharnaceum exiguum | reverse complement strand
TATATGTGAGTATGTAACCACGTAAGGGTAAATGTGAAGTTTACCCTGAGTTTTGAGTGAAAATCCAATTGAAGGAGTGTAAACTTTTTTTTTTTTTTTGGGGGGGGGTTTCAAGGGTGTTCTAACAAAAAATTGTTTTTACAAAAGATGTCACTAAAATGTTGGATATATAAAAGGATTGTACCAACTATTTTGCCTTTTAGACAAATTCAAACACAAAATCTTGTGTGCACCCATTCCATGTATGACCATATGAAACAAAATTAAAAATGACCAAAAAGGGGTGACTAACTTAGTGACCCTTCTTATAAGAACACGTGCACATGAATAATTGTTGAAAAAATAAGGGAGCTTCTCTACAAAATCAAGACTTACCATGATAGTTTTTACAATTATTTAAATGGTTTAATAGAACCATAGAGGTGTCACTACAAACTACCCAGTATAAAAGGAAATGTCCCACCAAATCAATACGCTAAGGAAAATAGAAGAAAAAGAATCAACACACCGATTGTTATTAACTGCATGCTAGCTATAACAAGGCTGGTATGTCACGTTGGGCACCCTTATATAGAACTTCACATCTGCCACTCTGCCAGTAACACTTACAATGGGGCAGAGAATTTCACGGAGTCCTTTGTATAGTTTTTTTATTAACAACATCACTAGGAGCAATCATGTTCGAAGTGGAAAGAGGTCAATAGTGTAGGTGGAGAGCTCAAAATCCAAGTGGATCATGCCTTCCGAGCAAGTTTGTTGACCATCAGACGAACCTCCCGTAGATTACAGCTTTGATGGATTTGAAATAGCTTGGTTTACGAGCTCCCTCCGAAGGATCTTCCCTGAAGGATTTTTTGGGATGCTGTTAACAAAAGCGACACGTCGGATCTTCTTGTAAGGAGATACCTGGAAGGTAGTGAGAGAGCAAACTGTAAGATAATGGGAGCACACAGAAGAAGTATTTGCCTGATACCTGGTAGGTTAGTGTTTGATTTCCAGGTGGTCAAATTGAAGGGTGAAGACCGAAGAATACTGAACGTAGCCACGAAAAAAAATTACTATAATTTGATAGAAGAATACGTTTAAATGGTCTTTC
Source organism: Pharnaceum exiguum (assembly GCA_900322385.1). NCBI lineage: Eukaryota > Viridiplantae > Streptophyta > Magnoliopsida > Caryophyllales > Molluginaceae > Pharnaceum > Pharnaceum exiguum. Next base: position 228,166 of record ONZK01001827.1, on the reverse strand, counting down.
GGGACTGGCTATAGAACAGTGAGTAGATTGAATTTCGAACTCTGGTTCTGATTTGTTGGCACGAACAGAGAACTTTACTGTTTGAAGTTAAAGCAACTAATGAAGTGAGCTTTAAATAATTCACAAGTTAGGAGGAAACATACCAGTTTTGCTACATAGTCCATCACTTGAGATGCAGTTGTACTCTTTCCGGGTTTCCTAACCACAAATGCCATTGGTATTTGTCCTGCTTCTTCATTAGGATACCTGTAGCCAAAGAATGCATAGACATACTCAGGATCAGCAAACCATTATCGAGATGAGCCAAATACAAACAAGACTTTGATCCAAATAGTCAAGCTATCTATCCACATCCTGACATCCAAAGATCATCTTGAAATTATATTCCTTTTTGAACAGTCTTGTGAATTATATACACTCCCTGTATGATAAAATTTTCATCCAGTCCTGTACCCAACCAACAAAGTATATCATTTAAAAGGTACGTTCAAAGAAAAGTAGAAATGTAGAATCACAATTGAAGTTCTTGAAACCACAGATACTGGAGTGGCACAAGCATTATGAATTTGTAGTCTTCTCGTTACAGAGGATGAGGAAAAATAGAAACTGTGACCGGTGATCGGTTTAAGTGCATCTATTTAGCATAGCGCAGGAACTAGTAGATGCCGTCTACGTCACTATATAATGTGCATTAAGAGAAGAATGAGTCTTACGGAACGACTGCTGCATCATCAATTTCTGGATGGGACATTAGAAGCTGCTCCAACTCTGCCGGAGGAACCTGCCATACAAATAGCCATGATCCACAAGCACTCAAAGAAAAAATAGCAAACAGAATATAACATACTTCATAGGCAATTGTCAAACCTGATATCCCTTGTACTTGATCAATTCTTTTAACCGGTCAACAATATAAAGGTATCCATCTTTATCAAAATAACAAAGATCCCCAGTCTTCATCCACCCATCTGGACTCAATGTCGCGGCTGTTGCTTCCTTATCTCCTACATACCCTTCAGTTGACACACGAAGGATCCAAAAGGCCAACATAATGTCAGACTATCAATTAAAATGAAGTCAGGAACGTTTGACTACAACTGACACGGTTCTTCGTCTTCCTAATGACCAGAAGTACAGTGTATACAGACATAGACACCTTTCGAAAACAATTTCTGGTCTTATGGAGTAAGGTCAACAATCATTGATTACCATGTTAAGACTGGCATACACAGCTTTTAGAGCAAATCAGCAAACATTCTCCAAAGCTACAGCTACTTAATGAGTCTCACTTCCCTTAAAATTCCACATGAACACACAATCTATAGTTTGTTCGGCCGAAATTCCGAGTACTTACAATAAATGTAAACACCTGAATTTCTTTCAGACAGTGACTTTTAAACATGGGTGAACAGGAGGTTGAAATAAGATATGCTTGTGTAGAAAACACACCTTTCATAATGGTTGGTCCCCTCAGCCAGAGCTCCCCTTGTTGACCAGGCGGCAAAGCCTCTCCAGTTGAGGGATCAACTATCTTTGCTTCCAAAAGGTCAAATAAGCGGCCAACAGAACCACATGGCTCAGGCTCGTCAGGCCCTGGTGACCTTGCTCCCCCGCCTGCTGTTTCAGTCATGCCATATCCCTTTGAGAAAGTACCAATGAAAACAAATATCAAATACACATGTATTGAATCTTTTGATCTTTTCTGTTTTGGAACATATTGTCTAAGCTACCAACGGTAGTTTTAGAATACCATACATTTTAAAAGTTGGTCAAAAAAATGTCATGCACTTAAATCAAAGGCATGGGCATCTCACATCAAGGGTCATAAAAGTGAAAAACTGAGTGGATACAACTATACAAGTAGTACATCTGACACCCCATCATGCTATGCTTAGAGCCAGCTAAAGCAAAGGATAGTAAGAGACATCAGTGATCACTGTATAAATTATCCAATTCAGAAGGTAGCAGCTCATGTAATATATAAACAAAAAAACAAGCCCAAGAAGTGGAAAAAGAAAAAGAAAAAAACAGTAATTCACGGTCATGGGAGAACCCAGCTGAAACCCCTGGACTATTTGAAGAACTGTGGACTATAAGAAGTTATGGTTCTTCAATCAGTCCCCTGAAGTTATGTGTTCTAGCACAAATCTCAAGATACAGTACACAATGTCGATATAGAGAAAATAAAGCTTCCACACATATACACGTCTACACACAGCAGACAAACACAGAGGTTGTAACTTGTAAATTGATAAACTGAAAATCAAAATTACCTGAACAATCACCACATTAGGAAATTTGGCCTTAAAACCCTCTGCAACCTCTTTACCTAGAGGAGCACCTCCACATCCTACACTCTCAAGGGAGCCAAGATCATATTTCTTTGTCAACTCGGACTTCACCATAGCCACCATCAAGGGTGGCGCAACTGGAATATACATCACTCTATACTTCTCCACGACCACAAGCATCTTCTCGAAGTCGAACCTCTCCATCATGACGAGTGTGTCAGCCAGAGACACGCAGCGCAGTAGCATGAAAAACCCGAATACGTGGAACAGTGGTATTGGTATGAGTCCCACTCCTCTCTGTGGTGTTTGGCCCTTGCCTTCTTTCCACTTGTGCCAGTCATCCCTGGCTTGTTTCATGGAAGCCATAAGGGCGATAAGATTCTGATGCGTGAGCTCCACACCCTTCACTTTCCCTGTGGTCCCTGATGAGTATAGGATCATGGCGGTGTCCGTCTGCGGCACCGGGTTTGGTTCATGTTTTACTACTTTCTCTGTTCCAAAATAGTTGTTGACAATAAGAATCTGACTATAAATACGCATTATTAAAAGGTCTCAAGTTCATTGCCGTAGGTTCAAATCTACATGTACATAGTAAGAAACTATGAACTACCTCCTTCCCGATTAAATTTTCATTTTGTCATATCACTAATACAATTTCGACTATCATGCAACTCTAGGAACAGAAACAGAGAACTTAACATAGAATGCTTTATGCTTAAGATACTAATCATGAGCTATAGTACTATATTGTATCAGTCATGTAGCGCAGATATGTTACAATAGAGAAATAGTGTATCAATACTTATGAGGCTACACATAAGAGTAAACAGCAGCTTCAGAATAGTGGCGTAGGGTTAAAATTTGAAGCCATTTTTCAAAGACCAGAGTATTTAGAGGCTCACATAAACAAGCTAATCACATCATCTTCAAGACTGATGGTGCATGGAAAAAGGACTCTTTACATGCAGGTTGTGCTCTCTATTGTTCTTCTGTTCTGGAGAACATATGCACATTTAGGGGATTCTATGAGATCGAAGGCTGGGTTATAACTACCACGTTACAGGCAGAGATCAAGGAAATTCATGAGGCTATCATGAATTCATGACATTCACAATGAGAAATATAGCCTTGTGCATCATCAGTGACCCCAACCTACAGAATTTTCAACTTTTAGTAGGGGCAATTTTCCAAATGCAGAGAGAAAGCATCTAGGGGAAGATTGCAAGTGTAAGATCCCACCCTTTGCGACATAGATCACCATACAAGCTTAGACCAACACACCACTTCTTGTCCTTCAGGCGGGCTTTGTTACACTAACATAGACTACATACTAAATTATACTAGCTCTCCTTTCTTTTTGGATCAACTTGTTGGACATACAATAAATACTAATGTAATCCTTAAACTAATAGTGAATTGTTGATACTCCCCTTCATCTTTCTCCTATATTTTTTTCTATTAATGCAAATACCAATTTACACTAGACAGAGGAATTGATGAGAATAAGTTATACAACATAGGTCCAGTGTCTATGAAGTTGAAATAATTGTCTTCATGATCTTTTAGCTTTAGATGATTATGTACTATAGTAAAATAGATATGAAAACCTTATAGTACTTCTTATTTTTGTGAAATTGTTAGAAGTCAATACTTCGATGCATTAATTGGTCAATCCTGGAAACAACCTCTCAATTTTCTTAATTAAACAGGGGTAAGGTTGCGTATATCCTGACCCCAAGCACCCATATTGAATGAGGATTTATACTCGTTGTTGTGTGCCATTTGAAAAGTGTAACGTTTAACGTAAATTACAATTGCAAAACGAGTGTATGACGACGTAATCATACAATAATGTTAGCTAATAAAATAGTTGTGTGATAGATCAAAATAGAAATTAGACTACTTTTGAACCATGTACAGCTAAAGTGAATGAAAGATGGCCTTGACTTTTAGTCCTTTTAACCATGAGACAACGAGATAAGATTATTAATCATTGCCGACCACATGTATCTCTTGTCATCTAGTAATATACTATAGATTCTCGTGTTAAAGTCTTGAATATACTATTAAGTCTACAGCATGATCCATTATTAATTCATCAATGTACTAATAGCTACTTTTATAAAAAAGAATCGCTCCGTGTCAGGGCCAAAAGAACGAACTTTACTTTATTAAACTAAAAAAAAACAAATTTTTAATTCAGACACTTAATTAATTATCCGAAACCTTATCAAAATTGTGGGTTTACGAAACCATATGATGAGATTTTTCTAATGATTAACAACAACTGAGCGTAATTTCTATTCAATGTAGTAACTTGGAGGTCGGGAAATACGCAACCTTACTCACTCATGTTTATGAAAACAGAGATAAATAGATATCGGGAAGACTTCATAAATTCACAAATTACGAGCTAAATAGCTATCAACAGAAGTGATCGATAACAAGATATTCTATTAATATAAATAAACTAGAATAAATACTTGACTGATAATTTACCTTGAGAAGTGTCCAGCAAGGCCTGAAACTGAGGACTATCAAGGATGACAAGTGGCAGACCAAACCCACGTAGCTTAGAAGACAACGAAGACACAGTAAAAATAACTGTAGGCTTACATAGGGACACTATGTGGGCCAGCTCATGGGAAGTAAGCAATGGATTAGCAGGAGAAACAACCACGTTGATTGACATAAGCGATAGGTATAGCACAGGGATGTGGATGGAGGGAGGTGAAAGAATGAGTGCCACGTGTTGGGACGACGTGGGGGGCAAGAGGGTCGTGAGAGAAGAGGAGAGAGAGTGGAGTTGACGTAGGAGGAGGGAGTATGAGAGGGTGTGACCTGTAGCAGCATCGATGAGGGCAGTGGAGGATGGGGAGAAGAAAGGTGAGGTTGTGAGGAGGAAAAGTGTGTACGATGTGGTGGAGATTAAGGCAGTGGGTGCAGGGAGGTGTGTGGGTGGTGGTGTTGTTGCGTGGTATGTCTTGGTTATGGGGTTGTAGCTAGATTTGTCATCCATTGTTGTGGTAAGCTAAGACAAACACGTACTGACGTACATACAAGTTTGTGGAAGTTATGGTTAATAAGTACTTGAGCTAGCGAGCTTGTTGGGTATTGGTTAGTGGGTTACCTTAGCTATAGGAGAACGTCGTAACTAACTTTAGGAAGTTAATTAATAATGGGTGTACACTGTACAGTAGGATGGTACAGCATCTACAATGGAGGGATATGTTGACGTGTTTCTAATGTTTGGTGTATTTATGTGATCGGTTTGTTTGATTGTCAAATTGATGATGATCGGTGGGACATTGACATGAAAATTAATACTGTATGGTCGGAGTGCGGGCACTGAAGAGGCTGAGATGGGGAGATCAAGAACCAAGGGACATGCGATACAAAAATTTTACTTAGATTTATGAGGTTTGGTAATGAAGTTAAATTTGTGGACTACTAGAAGGGTAGAAGTAGCGTAGAACCTCAACCTAGGTATCGTAAATCGAATCACAACTCTTTTGAATGGAAAAAAATCATTGGTCAGCCTCTTATCGCTTAGTGCGGTGGCTGTGAGATAAGGTATTAGTCATTGAGAGTGGATACCATGAGAAATACACATGAATTGGTGACTCGTGACTGTGCGAATGGAAATCCCACCCCGGCCCGCTGCATATCTATCTCATCTATCGGATATGAAGTAGGTTTGGATGAAAGATTTTCAAATTAAATGGATATGGATGATAATTTTTCATCCATATAACAATTCAACGAATATAGATTTAATATTTATATTTAATAATCTTTATATATATTTTAATAAACACAAGTATTTATTATGATAACAAAATTAATTAGATGTTGAATTATATTACATAAATACAATTTACTAATGAAATACAATGCTTCTATAAATATTGTTGTCGAATTAATCGTTGATTTGATGTGATTTTTCTAAAACATCAACGGATATCTAATAACTCGCTGCATACGAGCGGGTGAAAAAATTATAAATGGATATAGAGCGGTGATATCTAATGTCAAATAAATGGATCTGTATGTTACTTCACCAATTACACCCCTTACACTTGCTCATTGATTATCACAAGTCATACCACAAGACCAATCATTTACACGGGCAACAATGGTCTGGAGTCTGGACCTTTACAAATAGGAAGGTCTACACCTGCCTGACTAGCTATGATTTGGAACGCCACTTTAGAATCAATGAAGGGCAACGTGACCCTTATCCACATATCATAGAGAACTTCACATATCTGCCAGTAACATTTACAATATGGCAGAGTATCACTAAGATCTTTGTATAGACTTTTATAGAAATTTCAACGACCAATCATATCCGAAGTGTAAAGAGGCCCTACATGCAAGTTCTTTGTCCGGACCAACCTCCCGTAGATTATAGCTTTGATGAATTAGTGATTAGAAGCTCCCTCCGCAGGATCTTCCCTGAAGGATTTTTTGGGATACTGTTGACAAAAGCGACACGGCGAATCTTCTTGTATGGAGAAACCTGGGAGGTAGTGAGAAGACTGAACTGTAAGATTATGGTTGCGCATGAAGATGTATTTGATACATAACTGGAAGGCAGAGAGAAGACCTATGCAAGACTTACCTAAGATCAATGATAGATGAACTTAACTACAAGATTAGGACAAAAGTTGATATTTGTTCGATTTTCAGCTATTTCAATTGAAAGGCAGACAAAAAAAAATTGGATACACAAAATTATGCATCATCATTTAATAGAAGAATAGGTTTAGATTGTCTTTCTGGGATGGCTACATAACTGGTGAGGAGACTGAAGTTTGATCCCTGGATTCTAATAAGCATGAATAGAAAACTTTTACAACTCGAGGTTTAAGCAGCGCAGAAATTGAGCTTAAATCAATCACAAGTAAGAAGGAAACAACATGCCTGTTTTGCTACATAGTCCATCACTTGAGATGCAATTATGCTCCTTCCTGGTTTCCTAACCACAAATGCCATTGGTATTTGTCCTGCTTCTTCATTAGGGTATCTGTAGCCAAAGAATAAGCAGGCATACTCAGGAGTCAGGACAAGTAAACTAAAATGGGAATTAATACCTGTAGCCGAAGTTTGATCCGTAGATTACAATATACTCCGTATTAATTTTGAACTTCTTTTGCACCCAGCAGTCTCCTACCCAACCAACCTTAGTAAATCTATCAAATAAAGGGTACTGTTCAAACTTCAAAACAACATCTAGCCACAATTGAAGTTCTTGAATGCACATATCTAGGTGTGGCACAGGCATTATGAATTTCTCGTCCCCTCGCCAAAGAAAAAAGTAAGTAGTGAAAGACAAGAGAAGAAAGAAACAGTCACTGGTGTTCTAGTTAATTGCATCCTTACAGCATAATGCAACTATGCAAGACCTAAAAGAAGTCGACTATATCACTATATAAATTGCATTAAGAGAAGAACGAGTGTTTACGGAACGACAGCTGCATCATCAATATCTGGATGGGACAGTAGAAGCTCCTCCAACTCTGCCGGAGGAACCTGCCATACAAACAACCATGATCCCACAAACACTCAAAGAAAAGAAGCAAACAGAATATAACATACTTCATATGCAATTGTCAAACCTGATATCCCTTGTACTTGATCAATTCTTTTAACCGGTCAACAATATAAAGGTACCCATTTATATCAATATAACAAAGATCCCCACTCTTCATCCACCCATCTGGACTAAATGTCACCGTTGTTGCCTCCTTATCTCCAACATACCCTTTAGTGGACACATGCAAAATCCAGAAGACCAACATATCAGAGTTGAATCAATTCAGAAACATTTGACTACCACTTACACGGTTCTTGGCCTTCCAAATGACCAGAAGAACAGTCTATAGATACAAACACCTTGTGAAAACATATAGGGAATTATGGAGTAAGGCCAATAATCTGTGTAAACATTCTCCAAAGCAGCAGTTACTTAACAAGTCGCACTCCCCAAAACTATCGTCGGGAACATGCAATCGAGAGTGTGTTCACCAGAATTTTTCTTAGTAGTGTTAGTACTTGCAAGGATTAAATTATGACACCCACATACATTTTCAGACGATGATTTTTAAATATGGGTGAGCAGGAGGTTGAAGAAATATTAGCTTCTACAGAAAGATACCCTTCATAATAGTTGGTCCCCTCAGCCAGAGCTCCCCTTTTTGACCAGGCGGCAAAGCCTCTCCAGTTGAGGGATCAATTATCTTTCCTTCTACGCCAAATAAGCGGCCGACAGAACCATGTGGCAAGAGCTCATCTTGCCCTGTTGACCTTGCTCCGCCGGTTGCTGTCTCCGTCATGCCATATCCCTATGCCAAAGGAAGAACGAAAATGAACTTCAAATGCACACGTCAAAATTATTGAACCACCCCCTGTGTTTACCTTCTGTTTTGGTAAAATTAGTCTAGATTTTACCACATCAAAGGTCATTAAAGTGAAAACTGTGTGCTTACAAATAGAAACATGCTAATGCCAGCAAAAGCGAATAAGAGACATCAGTGATCAGTGTAAAATATAATCACAAATTCACAAGGCAGCAGCTCATGACACACACAATTGCACATACGTACGCAGGTACACAAAAAGTAATAGAGAGACAAGCCCAAGAAAACAAAAGGGAAATGAAATTTAAATTCAAGCTGGAATATTTGAAGAGCTGTGGATTTCTATGGTTGTACGTTCATGGACTGTGTCACTGTGTGCTGCCTATATAAATTCAAGAAGGAACATAGAAATAACTATCATATGTAAATTAAAAACTGGCAGATTAATTTGTTATACAAGTACTTTGCCCGGTAGATCAATGAATCTCAACTTCCACTATTTTACAAATTTCACAAGTGCTTATTTCTCGGACCCGGCCCTAGCTTCAGACAGTTGCTTCATAGCAAATGCCCTCGCCTCCTCCAATCCAAAAACAATTGCCCTCACCTCCTATCTTGAGCTTCTATTTTGAATCTGGTTTCTCACATTTCAGTAAACCAATGCCTCTATATAAAAGCAAATGAAAATTGTTTATAGACCACAAAATTCACTCATACTATCCCTCCCCTTCAAATCGGCCTAGCTTCTTGAAGGCTTCCATTTTCACACTTTGGATGACAATAGCAACAACATACAGAAATATAAAACACTTGTAGAACGTACACCTACTAACTTGGTCTTTTCCATATGATTTGTACCAAAAATGATCCCACCCCAAACAATAAACTTGAAGAACAATTATTTTTAACCTTTGGACAAGAGTCTCATAGATTAAACTGACGAAAGCACAAAACATTACAATATGCTCATTGATTATCAATGAGTAGAAATCAACATTTTCTTGAGCCTGAGGTGACTAATCAAACAAACAAATAGCAATTTTGTTTCCAACAAACACATACGATCTAGGACAATAAAACAATAGATCACAAGTCATTATTCAAAGGAAGAACATAACATTGTATTTCGTTCCCAACTTATCAAATTTACTAGCTCAAATTAACAAGATTCTGTCAACAATGCCCATGTAGAGAAACTAAAGCTCCCTCACATATATGCGCGTATACACAGCACACAGGTTATCCGTAACTTGTAAATTGATAAATTGAAAATGAACGTCACCTGAGTAATCACAGTACTAGGAAATTTGGCCTTAAAACTCTCTGCAACCTCCTTACCTAGAGGAGCACCTCCACATGCTATAATGTCAAGGGAGCTAAGATCATATTTCTTTGTCAACTCAGACTTAACCATAGCCACCATCAAGGGTGGGACGACTGAAATATACGTTACTCTGTATCTCTCCACGGCCGCAAGCATCTTCTCCAAGTTGAACCTCTCCATCACGACGATTGTGTCAGCCATCACCATGCAGCGCAGCAGCATGGAAAGCCCATACACGTGGAACATTGGTATGGGTAGGAGTACCACTACTCTTTGTAGTGTTTGGCCCTTGCCTTCTTGCAATTTATACTTGTTATCCCTGGCTTGTTTCGTGAATGCCAAAAGGGCAATATGGTTCCGGTGTGTGAGCTCCACGCCCTTTACTTTCCCTGTGGTCCCCGATGAGTAAAGGATCATGGCGGTGTCTGTCTGTGGCACCGGCTTTGGTTCATAATTTACCACTGCCTCTGTTCCAAAATTCATGAATGCTAGACATTTAGAATCTATCTATATACACATTAAAAAAAAAGTATCTCAAGTTAATAGCTGATGTTCTTCATGTCAACTTTCTAAAATTTGTATACAGATAATAAGATTAACACTGTGTATCAACTCTGTCCCAAATTAATTGCCTAGGTTCTAATTTAAATGTACAAATCAAGAAACATGTGAACTACAACTACCTCCATAAGGAACTTATTATCAATTTGTTAAGTAGCCCAAAGAGTTACGATTACATTGGCAAGTTACGAGCTGAACTACTAATGGATATCAGCCTATTCTTTACAACTTATCAGTCAGTTTTTCGCATTTCAACTCGTAACTAGCTAGTAAACGTAAAAAGTTTTTATCCAATATATATTCGTAGTTACTATTATATCATTAAAAAGGTATCACCACATAGTTTCGTAAAAGGATACGTGCAAGTAAATAAATTACGTACCTTGAGAACTTTCCACCAGCAAGGCCTGAAACTGAGGACTATCAAGGATGACAAGTGGCAGACCGAACCCACGTAACTTCGATGATAACGAAGACACAGTAAAAACAACAGTGGGTTTTGACAGAGACACTATGTGCGCCAGCTCGTGGGGAGTAAGTAAAGGATTAGCAGGGGAAAACACGATATTAAGTGACAGAAGTGATAGGTAGAGAACAGGGATATGTATTGAGGGTGGGGACAGGATGAGTGCCACGTGGCGGGAAGATGAGGTGGGAGGGAGGAGGGTAGGAAGATGTGTGGAGAGAGAGTGGAGTCGACGGAAAAGGAGGGAGTAGGAGAGGGTGTGACCGGTGGAAGCATCGATGAGGGCGGTGGAGGAAGGGGAGAAGAAAGGTGAGGTTTTGAGGAGGGAAAGAGTGTATGCTGTGGTGGAGAATGGGGTATTGGGTGGAGGGAGATGTGTGGGTGGTGGGGTTGTAGAGTGGTATGTCTTGGTTATGGGGTTGTAGCCAGATTTTTCATCCATTGTTTACTTACTTTGCTACTACTGTCTACTGGCCTACTGGGTTTCATCGCTAGAGATTGTACTGAATTATTTACCAGCAGTTTAGGATAACCACTAGTCCACTATTGAATTATTACTGTATTGATTTCCCCTCAAAATAGAATAAAATATTATTGATTAGTTCCATAACAAAAAAAAGAATTATTATTGATTGGTGTTTAATTTCTAACAATAACAATTAGACCCAGACATAAATTTACTTAATTGAAAGCTGACCCTAAAAAACTGGGTCACGAACACGAAAAAAATCGATCGAAATCCGAAACTGACGGAACCCGAGAAACCCGGTAAAATCTAGGTTAAACCCGACGACCCATTTATCTAATAAATTATTCATCAATGTACATTTTACAATTTTAATTTATTAAAATATAATAAAATAATATTTTTTAAAAAAAAATAAAAAATATTTGAATATTAACAAAATATTGATATAAAAAATATCTTTATGGATCAAAACAAATTTTCCAACTCCTTAAGTCAAACGAGACCCGACAAAAATTACAAAACCGAATGACTAATCCTGAAAAAACTTAACCCGAAACTTAACCTGGTTGGCAAGTCTAACAACAATGCATCGTTATTGGGGTCTTAGTAGACCTGACTACTTATGGGCTTGGGCCGGGTCGAGCCGAGCCAACATGTGTTTTTGCACCCCGGAGGAAGATGCACTTTAACATTTTCTCCCATACGTGGAGAGCATTTTACTCAACGCCACCAAACATATCCAAGAATATTTTCAATAAGTCAAACTCTCTTTTACATGAAAATATTAACTACTAATGCCAACTACTATCTACCAAATAAGGCTTAGCCAATGACTAAGTGAGTGTAACTTGAACTTACTTTTGCGCATTGTAGTACATTTTTAATGTTAGTTTTCTTTGCTCATTTTATAAACAAAAAAATTACAAAATATACAGATGGTGTTTGGCCTAACTTCAACAAAAAAGTGATTCTTCTTTATATTTTTCTTAATCTTCTCCTTCCAACTTCTTTATCACCACCTAAATGAAGTCTAAATTACTCTCCACATTGATTAAAAAAAAAATTAATAAATTCAGGCTTTTGCTTTTGACCTCGGTAGCACGGACACTTCACTTGGGCTCTGTATCTCTGTCGTATTGGACACCTATTTGGGGTTAAAGACTCCAAAAATAGATAGTGTAACTTTTGACTATTTAAGATTTCTTTAGAGGCTTTAGAGTTTTTTTGCCAAAATAACAAAATTGGAGAAACTATTTACCAAAATAGCAATCCTTCAAAACTATTTCCCAAACTAGCAATAAAGCAAAGTCAACAAAAACAATGAATAAAACAAACGTTCATAATAAAGAATTATTTCTTTTTCTTGTTTTGTTGCTTTTTCTCCTTTTTTAATTTCTTACAACATAACTTGAAAAAAATTTAATTAAAAATTTATATTTGAGTGAAACAATTTATATGGCTGATGTTTCATAATATTTTTTTTACTAATTCTATTTAGTTCTAAGACTTCTAACATATATTTGGTACATTGATTAATTTTACACCCACTTATAAGTAACTATAAAATATACATTGGTATATATAAAAATGAGAAAAAACGAATTTTATTACTTTTTAAGAAGAATTTTCAAAGTTTAATGTTTTATGTATACATAAGCTAACATAATTTAGTTAAATATAGAAAAAAACTTCATTTAGATTTTAATTTACAATTTAGCTACTACAAGATCTCAAATAATTATTATTTATATTTTAAATTAAAAAAGGGAATAAAATCATACTAAAATAATAAAGTGAACTTAACCAAACAAAGTTGGTTTTCAAACAATAAACGCCTTTTTTGATTTTTTCTAAACAAAAAGGTTGACTTTACAATATCTTTTGCTAGTTTGGGAAATAGTTTTGAAGGATTGCTATTATGGTAAATAGTTTCTCCCATTTTGTTATTTTAGCAAAAAGCTCGAGGTTTTAAGTAGTTGATTTATGAGAGAAATGGAGGAGAAGCTAATGTTACCCATTTTCTTTTCAGTTTATGGTAAAAGTTATTTTACCCATTTTATTTTCAGTTTATAGTAAAATTTTTAAAAATTGAGAAAAAAAAGCTCAAACATTTACCATTTTGACCCTAGGAGGCTAGACCCAAATAGCTCCCCCCCACACACACCGGCCACCCCTCATATTCAACACACTGTCCCATACTCCCATTTCACTCACTTCCCCTCACAAAACTCACTCATCAGCCACAACACCCGCCACCCACCAAGTAAGTAAGTTTCCTTCATTTACATTTCATATTACTACTATTATTCACTCAAATGAACCAAAACATTCGAAGAAAGTTCTGTTCTTTATTAACATCAACAAACAAAAACATAACAACATGCATAAAACCATACCAAAACACTATTTTCTCACATACCCAGATGGAAAAATTTGATCTTTTAGGCAAAAAGCTATGTAACAAGACTTGGGTATGTCAATATTCATCACAGTCAGAAAATACCAAGAACTTTCCAGAGTATCAAATGCCATCAGTTACTTGGGGTGTAGTTCAAGGAAGGAAAGAAAGATTAGTATCAAAGGTTATAATATGTGACTTTCTCAAGAGTTTAGGGATAGTAACTGATGAGTTAGAGGAGATTGAGTTGCCTTCTACTGTTGATGTTATGAGAGAGAGAGTGGAGTTCTTGCAGAAGATAGGATTGACTATTGATGATATTAATGAGTACCCTTTAATGCTTGGGTGTAGTGTTAGGAAGAATGTGATTCCTGTGTTGGGGTATTTGGAGAAAGTTGGGATTCCGAGGCCCAAGTTAGGGGAGTTTGTTAAGAGTTATCCTCAGGTTTTGCATATGAGTGTGGTTGTCGAATTGCAGCCTGTTGTTAGGTTTCTTCGCGGGTTAGACGTTGATAAGGAGGATATGGGGTATGTGTTGCAGAAGTATCCGGAGTTGTTAGGGTTTAAGCTTGAAGGGACTATGAGTACGTCGGTGGCGTATCTTGTTAGTGTTGGGGTTAGTCCTAGAGATATTGGTCCGATGGTGACGCAGTTTCCGTTTTTGCTGGGTATGAGAGTTGGTACTGTGATTAAGCCTTTGGTTGAGTATTTGGTTTCGCTTGGGTTGCCGAAGAAGATTGTGGCGCGGATGTTTGAGAAGCGGCCGTATGTTATGGGGTATGATTTGGTGGAGACTGTTAAGCCTAATGTTGAGTGTTTGATGAGCTTTGGTGTGAGAAAGGAAGTGATTCCTTCTGTTATTGCGCAACACCCGCAGATTTTAGGGTTGCCTTTGAAGGCGAAATTGTCTGGCCAACAGTACTTTTTCAACTTGAAGCTCAAGGTTGATCCGGAAAGTTTTGCACGCATTGTTGAAAGGATGCCACAGATTGTCAGCCTCAACCATCATGTGATTATGAAGTCAGTTCAATTTCTTTTAGAACGTGGTATGCCGATGGGAGATGTTGCAAAGATGCTCATAAGATGTCCACAGCTGATTGCCGTTCCAGTTGGGATGATGAAGAATAGTTTTTACTTTTTCAAGAGTGAAATGGGACGGCCACTAAAGGACCTAGTGGAATTTCCTGAATACTTTACTTATAGCTTGGAGTCTCGAATCAAGCCTAGATACCTAAGGCTAAAAAGTAAGGGAATCAGGTCTTCCTTGGCAATGTTTTTGAATTGTAGTGATCAGCGGTTCGAAGCGAGACTACGGGGTGATTTTATTGAGTCTGAAAGTGAAGGCCCATTTTTCTTTATCGGTGGGAAATTGGAACTACCTGGGAACGACATTACAGCAGCAGAAGAAGAAGACGATGAAAGTGAAGATGAAGTTCTCTATAAGCGTACTGTGTCTCTCTAGTATGCCCTTTTTTTCTCTACTTTATCTGCGGTTATGTATCACATACGTAGTTCAAGAGTTGAACCAAATGGTGTTCGTCATTTTTGTAAATTAATGTGCTTGTTTCGGCATAAAACTGCAGACTTTTGTGTTTGAATGGCTTAGAAGAAGAAACAAAATAGTCCAGTGTTCCATCAATTCTTTTGGGCGTTGTTGTTTTTGCTTCCTAATTTGCAACTGGTGAAGATGTTTTCAGAGCAGTTGGTATAGCTTGAATGTTTATTCGGTTTCTTTTATGCTCTGCTAAGGATTTTCAGAACTCTATTTGTCGTTTATAAACTGAAAATGCTGAGGAACAGCGTGTGGGCAAAGTGGTAAACTTACGCTGGAAATAAGTGACTTATGTTTCTGATCTTAACTAAAAAGGACATGACAGCTGCAGCTTTATAGATGGCCTGGGAATTCAAGGACATCGCATGGTCGCTGTTCCGGAATACATGAACAATCCAACATACTGCTATATGCATTCAGGTACATTCAAATATTCAATCCAACTTGTTCCATCTGATTTGCACTTTTCATAGAAAACAAAAAAGCCTGTTATCAGGTCTAGGACGGCGCTCGCTGTTGTAGTCTTGGAAGACAAATACATGATGTAAATGTGTATATTACCTTCTCTTCCTTGAGAAAGAACCAAAGTTTGATTGATCTGAGGACAGTAATGCATCTGGATGGCACATATGACCTGCTTTCAATACGAAAAATTCAGTCCTCTTATAATTGCAACCCCGTTCAAATGTGATGCTGTTGGATTTTGATTATGATTTCACCATTGACTAAAGAGTATGTTTCTTATTAGCGAAAGTCATTGCTTTAGTTGTTGTAGATGTAGCCAGTTCTCCGATTATGTTGGTATAGTTTTTCTGGTGGTTAAACATTCTTGTACTGATCTCGTTTTGGAACCTTTTTCTGTTGGGTCTTTGTCTGAATAAATTTAATCAGTGCTTCCCTTTCAGGAGCGTTGGACATTTTCACCGTACTCCTGTGGTTATTTTTCATTCTTCTCACTATGTGTCTCACGGCAACACCTCTTACTCCACCTAACTAGCAAAAAACGGTTGAGACTAAACTTGTACTTCTTGCTATATTTTTAGATAATCAAAGAAAAAGTAGTAGTTCTGTGTCTTTGTGTCCTTATTTTGGCGTGTCTGTGTCTACTCATGTAGTTGTGTCTCCTTTGGCGTATCACGTGTACGTATTACACAACTTAGATATGCGATTGTGGTCAGTGTAGCTTCTGAAAGGTTTGGGTGGAAAGTTAAGTAGTTTAAACATGGGTTGGTGCGAGGTTCTTTATGGAAAGATTGTACTGAAGGAAATCACTTTTTCTCTAAAGCCCATTTGATGCCCAAGAAAGTGGTAGTGGCGGTCAGCCTGCACTCTGTGCGCTTGTCCCAGCAGAGTCAAGTTGACTTTAGTGCTCTTCCTTATGACCCATGAGAAAGAAAGTTATATCAGATTACTCTCCAATGGGCGTGCTGTAGAGAAATGGCAAAATTTGGAGGGCTTGGGAGTTCGGGATGGTTTATCCTGAAATGACATAAGGCGGACTGATGCACATATAAGAGTGTATTAATCTACATGGGGATAGCCATATGCCATTTAGACTGGTGGTTCAAGTCTGGTGATGTCGAAGGTGGAAATAACAAAGTTGGGTATAAAAAAGGGGATAGAAGAGGTTAGGTTTATGAAAAGAGGATTGTGTTGTGGAGTGGCAATGTGACCTGTCTACTTTGAGTTATTTGGAGTTATAATGTTGGGCAGAATAGATCTGTTTGAGGGTTCCCAGAGTCTCAGGATCATCCTCGCAATTGTGTGAGGATTCAGCTTCCTGTGGTTAGTTCTCACAGGCAGAGTAGTCCTTATTTGAAGAAAAGGCTTCTGGGGCCGATTTTGTCCCATGGCAAGCTTCACTTACGGCTCATCCATGTTGAACAGTGCACGAATCTACTGAACCAGTTGATGAATCATGAGTTTGGTCGCTTTTTTCAATACACGTGTTCCTCAGTTTTTTTTTTTTTTGTAGTTGAACAACCTTACATTTTGCTGCAATTGAGAATTCTACGGATTTAGGCACAATACGAATTTGTTTGGCAGATGCGAATATGTTAGTCCACTTGGCGTTGTGGCAGATATTGAGCCTTCTCTCTCCTATACTGGGTAGATGTTCACATATGGCACAGATGCTAAGGATGAACTTGAGTAGAGATTGAGAACCATTGAGAAAAAGGTCGAGGAACCAAGGAGGCCCAATTGTTGCCTTCTGGGATGGATGCCCAAACACAGTGCATATGATCAACTAACTGAGGAAAGTCCTAGAGTGAATTCCAATAAGGTTGCACCTATGAGCTATTCAAGGAAGTTGGAGTGTGTTCAGACTTCAGTGGCTGATGGCTGTTGAGGGCAAACAAATTGAGCATGGAACATTTGGTTCATTGCACACTGAGATTATGTTCTGTTTAAGTTAAGGAATTAGATGACTTTCTGTTGGAGAAAAAGAACTATCAGACTAGGGCTGAATCATGTGAAATGGAAGGTTACTGCATCTTGAAGCAGCACTGTATTCGAGGGCTCACATCCTTTTTTGTTTTTCCATTCCTCAACATGGAATTATGCATGTGTTTGTATGACCTAAATTTTGTAGGTTAAGAGTGAAGAGCGGGGCTGAGATTCTGATGTTTGGATTTCCAGAAGAGAGGAATGGAGGAGTTTTATTATAGGGAGTAGCACCTAAGGTAAAAGAGTCTTTGGTGATGGTTGGGGTATGATAGATCGTTAGAGTAGCTCGCCAGCCTTGAGAGAACCTTATGTTTTTGTATGTGGAATTTATAACGGCTCGATTTTCTTGTCCTTGTCATAAACTTGTTGCTCGCTATGTATTGACTTATGCAATCATTGTAGGACAACAAAGTTCCAGTCTCCTCAGGGCCGCTGGAGGTTTTATCGGTCGTTAACTTCAGGGCCCATTAGTTAGGTGAAGCCTAGATACCCAAGTTATCTATGAAAAAAAACCATGATTGTCGGACAACAGGAGCTGCACCACGAATTAATACAGTGAGTTGTCTATGGCATGCTGAAGCTCATTGGGTGTCGTGTGCCTCACAATTTTATTGCATAAAAGATCTGTTCATGATTCATCTTGATTTTGTCATGTAAATATTCTTTTCAATCTGATACTTTGATGCAACTAAAAGTATATTAGTCACTACTTCTGAGCAGTGTTGCAACCCTTCCGAGTTGTTATCTTGACGTCTTTGATTGGAAATGGTGCAAGCTTTTTGTGTTTTTCCTCCCTATCTCTATGATCTTTTTTTTTGGGGGGAAGTTTTAGCAAACTTTAAGAGTGTCACACCGTCTGGTTGGCCGGTTTGTGCAGGTCGAGTTTGGCAGGAGCTTTGGCCTTCTTTCTTTCCCTTCCTTTCTTCGTTTCTATGTTTTCTTTTTGAATATTAATTTTGGTACAAAATAATACTCGCACTGACTACAGTCAAAAGTTTTGTCGAACCCTGATATATGTTTTGTCAAAATTGTGGGAGTTATGCAGTATTCTTGCATATGTGTAAACGATGCCAAGATGTTTGCACGGTTTGGACTTTGGGTGTTCCTCGTTTCATCTTTCAAACTTGACATCCTAGTCACTGATGAATTGGATGCTGTATTTGTCCTTGTAACATTTTGTAGTACAGGGGTGGAGTTTTAAATGTGGTATTTGAATGTTTAAGTTTATTTTGGAGTGTGGAGGAGATTTGCAATATTCTTTCTATTGGAGGAGGTGTAGGTGAGGATCATTGAGAGAAAGGTGAAGCGACTTGTGAACTGCTGATTCTGGGAGAAGTATGTCTCCAAGTGAGATGACACTTGTATGGCTGGTGTAGTAACCTTGATTCCTGGTTTATCAACTGCTTTCTACTAAGTACTAAAACTGGGTATGTCAATGAGTTTGTGTAATTGATCCAATTGATGAAGGGATTCTGTCTGGTCATCAAATGTGTGTAATGAGCCTCACCTTGCATTCTGAATCTATTCAGTACCTATTCTTGTGATGATGTCCTTCTTTTGAAATTCAGCAGCAGGCCAGCAGTTCATTCAGTGACTTGGTCACAGGAGACTAGGCTAAAGTTTGTCACATGAGATCAAATGGTTCTGAAGGAAGACTAGAGTCATAGCAAGATCAGGAGACTGCTAGGCAACTTGCTGCCTGCTCTCTGGTGAGAGACACAGGTACGTTTTAAAGTGATATCCCCAGGAATACTGATGAGATAGGTAAAGAAAAAATTATGTTCTAGTT
>ONZK01001827.1:156684-171442 GCA_900322385.1 Pharnaceum exiguum | reverse complement strand
GTCGGAGAGAAGGTGTAACACATACTGGTTCGGTCTGTCGGTGGAATGCTTCAAGCCTGGACTTGAGAACCGCTGCAGTGTCATCTTTGCGCTGAATAAGGGGCTCGCCAGTCACCTTAAAAACAAAGACGCAGTTTAAAAAACCACAACTGAACTGAAATACTGTTTTATGCCCACATACACACATTACACATGCTTCCATACAGGCAGTATCATGGAGTAAAGAATGGGTAAAAACAATGTGCAACAAACCGACTTTTTTCTTGTTTTCTAGAAAAAAACTACAGCAAGGAGCCAACGAAACAAAGTCGATTCAATGCCTTACAATTACTCAACGTAGATGCACATGGTAAAAATTCGATTGGTAGGCGGGTATGATCATCAGCCATTAGCAGGAAAATAAGCATGAGTGCATGACCATCTTATTTTGAAAAGAAAACAGACGAAATAAGAAAGGGCAAAAAAAGAGGACATGGCAAAAGATCTTACATCATCAACACCCGGCACTTTAGGTGGTGCAAACTTGGTATGGTAAGTCCGGCCGCTTGAAGAATGAATCCAGCGGCCAGTAATTCTCTCCTCCAAGATTGAATCATCAATGGCAAAGTTCAGCACTCTATCAACCTTGGTTCCTCGTTTTTCAAGCATCTCATCAAGCTGGAGAAAACAAAAAAACATAAATTCTCAAAACATAAACAGCAAAGTGATTACAAAAGCATAGTTGACAGTGATCAAAGAAAGTACCTTTTCAGCTTGTGCAACTGTCCTCGGGAAGCCATCCAGAATAAAACCTTTCTGGCATGAAGGCTTCTTCAAGGCTTCATCGATGATACCAACAACCAAGTCATCTGATACAAGCGCTCCCTAGAAAAAGTAGAGACAAGCTATTAGCATTTATTGCAGCTGAAAAAGCTACAAAATATATGTAAGAACCACAAAAGAAATAAGGAATTTACCGTGTCCATGGCTTCTTTAGCCTTGACACCAAGTGGAGTTTTAGCACTCACTGCAGCTCTCAGCATATCACCTGTAGCCAGATGACATAAGCAGTACTCATCCTTAATAATTGGGGACTGGGTACCCTTGCCTGATCCCGGTGGTCCTGAAAAGAGAGAAAGAGAGTATCTAGTAAGGAACACATGTTAGACGTCATTACATACGCAGCCACAAACTCGCATAATGTATGATCAGTTCCTTTTTCCTCAACACAGAAGGGCAGGGCATCAACTTATGGAGCTTAGAATGTTTTGACAGTAGGCGTAGTCAGTACATAGAATTTCTAAAATCAAAATATGAAGCATGGTATGTAACTAGGAGAAAAGAAACAGTAGCACCATTTTAAATTCTCGTGGCGCAAACATAAGAGATCTTGCTGTCTCTTATCACAATTTCACAACTCGCTATTCAATTTCAACAACAAAAGAAATAAAAAGACCCCTGATTTTGAGTTTGAGGAATTTAGGAGAGTGAATTCAGCACAAAACAGGAAGAAGTACTTCAATACAACACAGGGTTCTCATGTATATGGTCAAATAATCACATAAATTGTTATAAAGAACAAGATACCAAGAACGAGGCAAGTAAGCAACCTTCAGTTGAATTTAAGCGTTTAAGGTTTTTAATTTTCGATCTGAACCTTGTAGAACTTCAGCTAAATATGCAATATCACACATCTCAGAGCATAATGGCCTTGATTGACAAGGAATTTCAAGCATTGATAAAAGTTCAGATTGATAAGTGATAACGAAGAAGCTATTCAATCAAAGGATTCTCCCAAGTAACACACATCCCCACCAATGTATATACATCCTCAATCATAATTAAACTTTGCAATAAACAAAAGACAAGATAATGAAATGTAAAAATTAAATGAATTGTAGCAATTAGTTAAATACAACAGCAGCAGCAACTAAAAAGCCTAATCCCAAAACTGATTGGGGTCAGCTAACATGGACCAAAACAGAACTCAAAGTAAAAAACACACCCACAGACCCACCAGACCTCACACACAAACATATCAAAAACACAAACACACCTACATGCAGGGACAAACCTACACATACAGCAAACACACACAACGAACGCACACAATACGAACACTTACAAGCACACTCAAGCACACAGCACAACACGACACTCATGAGTCACCTTAACCCTCAAATAAAGTCCTTTACTTGGACACGTCACAGAAAAGATGATGGATGATGCAAGATAGTTGAAACCAAGAGTAAATGAGAGTAACACTAATGAGAGATTCACAACATATGTTAATACACTCCCACCAAAGTCTCAAGCAAATGGACATAGAGAACTATGCAGTGCAATATAGAAACAAGAGTACAAACACAAATTCCACACTTTAACCAGCTCCAAAATAACAAACCTAGAAAAATTCCACTCACAAAAAACAGAATACAAGCTGAACATATAAATCAACATTACAATAGCCAAAGCGCACCCTTGTCTAAGAGAAAGAATCGCTCACATCCATTTTTCACATGCAAAACAACCAAATGCTAACTTTTCTCATATGGTAACAGGATCTAATATTCAACTGCTAAACCACTGTGATGTACAACTCCAGGAGCATGAAAACCAATGAATCGCCATAATCAAGCCTGTTCTCTCCAATTAAATTCATTAGGGCTTACTCAAACTTTTCCCATGAAGACAAGAACAAAAAGGACTGAATAACAAACCATAGCACATCATCCTCAAATTAAGGTATCCTTTCATAAAGACCACATTTTTATCAAAAATTCCAACAAATCCATTCCTCAAACCAAAAGGGCATTTTGCATTCACAATATTACAACATCTCAAATTCTCCAAATCCATCAAAAATAACTCTACTCCAACCACAATTACCCACATCTAACAAAGTTTTGTAACATTCCATCAAAAAAACAAAAACAAAGTTTTGTAACAAATGAGAAATCCATGCAAACAAATCAAATCTCAATAAAACAAACAAAACCCACATGCCAAAACCCTTCAAAACTTTCAACAAACATAGAATTACTAAAATCATATAATGCAAATCCCAATCACAATTCACCACATCCTCAATGACCAAATCCCAACAAAACAAACAACACCCAGAAACCAAAATCCATCAAAACCCACAAAAAACAAAGAATTACAAACAGTATTAAACAAAACAAAGCCAAAAACTCGGATCTGGGATATACTAGATTTCAACCAAAACAAAAAGAAAGAAAAGAAAAGAGAAAAGGATTTAGACATTACCCACAAGGATGAGGCGCTTGTCAGGCTTAGAAGAGCACTTCATACGACGAAGAAGCTCAGTCATCAGATCAACTGAGGCCACATCTTCCAAGTTCCCTGCCATCTTTTCTTCTTTTCTTTCTCTGACCCACAAAAGAAAAAACAGAGAAAAATGTGTTTTTGGTGAGAGAGTGGGGTGGCTGGTCTGTCTTAAAAACGGACCTTTCAAAGTTAAATGGATTCGAAGTTGGTGGTGAGGCAGATGGGTAGGAGAAGAAGAAAAGAAAAGCAAACGAGAGAATGAGAATAAAATAGACTTGTCTACAGGGGTTTAGTGTTGTAGAATGACGAGTTTGGCCTTGGGTGAGTTTACTTTATTCTTTTCTTTGCTAGACAAAAAAAAAATTTGGATGGGTTGTGGTTGAGGGTAGTTTTGGAATTTGGTTTTGAGTGTCTGCTTAATGCATAATATAAACGCCCTTTTGGACTTTCAAGATGGGTTGGATACTTGGATAAAGTTAAACTAGCTCTTTAGGGCCTCTCCTTATAGCTGTGAGCTGAGCTCAACTAAATTGAATTGAAGGGAAGTAAAAAATTGAAATTTTTTGATACTCAATATTATTACTGAACGTTTATAAAATTATATGGTGAGATATTTTTAATGATATAATAATAACTATAAATGGATATCTGAATTAAACATCTAATGTTCGCAACTTTTTTGATACTCAATATTAAATTGTAAAGGGTCTTTAATATAAAAGCATTGGAAAAAAGTTAGTTTTCCAAGTTGTATACACATCTCACATATGAAACAGGTCAATAATCGAGTTGTTGATGGCTCATAAAACCCGTCAAGCCCGCTAATTTTTTTTAAGGGTTTGAACTTAATTTTTCAGAGAAAAGATCAAGTTTAGAGTTGGGCTAACTAACCTACGCCCAAGATTGACTAACTCTAAATGTCAAAAACTTATTAACTACTGTATGTGCCCTCAATCCTATGCTAAGTGCATAGCAAGGTTACATATAATTTTTTTAGCAAGTATTATTAGCATTACGGTGGTTTTTTTATCAGGCCCGAAACAATATAATTTCTTTTGTACATACGCGCCCACAACCGTAGGTGAACCACCTTCTTACCTTGGAAGAAAAAATAACACAAATCACACCAAACAATTATGCACCATAAAGAGCAACATGCTAATTTGCATCATACCGAAAGTCTACGTTCCCTACCTCTAAAGAATCACTACACTATTATCGGACTTTTAGGACCAAGTAAGACTCTTGTAAGTTGTAAGCGTTGAGCTAAGTTTGGTCTGTTTTTTTTTTTTTTTTGGCTAAAGGGCTGAGAACTTCAAAGTTCAAACTGAACAACTTATTGACCTCTTCCATTGTCGTGTGCTCTCAAGTACTCATATATTATACACAAAGCGAGAGCCGATGCAAGTCTTGAGATTAATCAACAAGAGGCAACTTGGTCAAGAAATTCTAGACGGTGTGCATAATGTTATTCATGTACAAAAAAGTAGGTGCTTCTAAATGTGTCAGGTCAACTTAGCATCAGGTAGTACAGACCTTGGAGGTCCAGTACAATCCAAGTACGAGTTACCTACATCTCCATCGACGTCGTCATTTTAAGCCTTTAAGGTATTGCTGGATTATAAGCGTGGATCCCTTCGCTGAAAACAAAATGTGCCCATCTAATGCTTAACCATTCAAATATGCACCAGAGAGGCATCATTTCAAAACTCACATATTAAGGTTGCCTACTAAACTTAACATTGTAGCATAGCATATAGGTTTATCATCAACATCTAAGCAGTAACCTCCTACATCAAAATTAAACCAAACAAGTTTAGAATACAACAGGCCTAGTGGTACACAACCGGCCATTAATATGGGACACTTAATCTTCCTGTTCTTTCTTTGACTTCTTCTTCTTCTTGCCTGTAGTAACAGCTGATTCTTCCCCTGCATTGTCTTTGCTCTTTTTCTTCTTCTTGCCAGTACCATCCTCTACTGCCACTTCTTCCTCCAATTTCCGCTTCTCCTTTTTCTTTTTCTTCTCAGACTTGGCTTCTCCGTCGTCATGGTCCTGCTCGCTATCTTCTTCAACCTTCTTCTTGTCCTTTTTCTTCTTCTTCTCAGACTTCACTGTTTCCTCAGCTGCAGTGTCATCGTCACCCTTGGATTTCTTCTTCTTGCTCTTTTTGACAGATGACTCATCCAAATCCATGTCGTCCGCTGCACATTTTCACATAATTAATCGATTCAATTTACTCTGATGATATCA
Source organism: Pharnaceum exiguum (assembly GCA_900322385.1). Lineage (NCBI taxonomy): Eukaryota > Viridiplantae > Streptophyta > Magnoliopsida > Caryophyllales > Molluginaceae > Pharnaceum > Pharnaceum exiguum. Next base: position 165,918 of record ONZK01001827.1, on the reverse strand, counting down.
GATGACAACTACCAATCAACAATGTATCTGTCCAGGGGAACAAAGGTACTTGTGCAATGGACAGATTCTCTAAAATAACTAGACAATTCTTCTACCGTACCTTTCTGGGAGATTTCAAGAGCATCTTTCATGACATCAATGTTTTTCCGGGGTGCAACTCCCTTGTCATAGAAATCCAGCCTCTCTTCTACTTGTTCCCGTAGCTTTTCACCAAAGACGGTAGTACCGTTCTCTGTAGGAGTGAACTCAGGGAATTAAATATGGTTGATTTTAAAGTATGCAAAGTAAGACGAGAAGCAATATCTTGAAAACAAACCTGAGAAACAGTCAATGCGAGATGCAATCGAGCACTTGTTTGCAAGGTAACGTGCCATCCGACCCTTGTTTTTTGAAGATGCACGGCCAATGAAAGATGAATGAAAGATAAGTCCATACTTGGGTGTGTTTCCCTTTGTTTTCAAAGCCCTAGACAAACATGGAACAAATTAGACAACTCAAAGACATACATAAGATGTCAGAGGGAATTAAGTATCTATGATGGTGTGCTCCGGAGTTCCAACCATCGTAAATGGATCTTACATTGCTTAGCAGCTCTAATAGTAATAAAAACTAACATCATGCACCATGAATTACCTGAAAAGTGCCTTCTCAGCACCAAGAATCTGAAGCGTAGAGGAAGGGCACTTGGCCAGATTTGTGAGACTTCCTGCATGAGAGATCAATCTAGCACCAACCATTTCACCAATCAGAGAGGTCAAATTAGGTGCTATGTCATTCATTTTTGTCACCAAGTAGTCATAAAGCTTCTTCCTATACTCTGATAGTTCCATAACTCTTTGGGCAAACATCTGAACATTGATCAAATCAACTGGAGACAAATCTTGTCCTACAGGAGAATAACACAGGAATCAGGAGAAATAAATGAGAATAGAGCTTCAATCCTTTTGATCATCTAGAGACACAAGGAAGCCATAAAAATTCATATACAATGAGGATGAAGAGTCTTACCCATTGATGCCTTGGATGCTTCAACAATCTCCTTGGCTTTATCTTCATCACCAACAATTTCAGTCAGACCAGGAATTTTCTCATCTGATAGCTCTGACTTATTTTCAATAAATTTAGCAAGCTTTGCATACAGATAGTTGTCGTTCACTATCTTGACCAGCTCAGGGAAATGCCAGGAGTACCATTCTCTGCAGTTTGCAAAAGAATAATTTATCAAAAATGCTTTTTATACGCTCAGCCACCCTAAAATAAGGCTGTGAGATCACTGCCTCCTGTCCTGCAGACTAATCTTACTGATAAGGAGTGTAAAGGAAAGAGCAAGACGACAGTGTCCTGAAACACAAGTACAGGAAAGAGAAGATTGAAGCAAAGAGCAAGTTTAATGCAAAAGCTTGTAGCACACCTGACTCTCATGGAAAATGAGTTTACGTCTTTGTCGAGAGTGTCCAGGAGAAAGATTGCTTGTATGACCATGTTGTCGACACGATTAACATTGAACTTCACTTTTGCACGACTGTAACTGTGTGCAAGACCTAGCTGAGCTTTCTCTAGATCACCAGGCTGTAATTTTGCAATTTAGAACAAAATTAGAAAGAAGACACTCGAAAAACTAATGACAACAGTCAATGGTCCTATTCGGAAGACAAAGAGAAGATAACCAGGAAGAGTAACAACCTTAAGATCCTTGATGAATTGGACAAAATGCATACGTACACCACGAAGAAGCTCCAAAATGAACTCATTACATCTGCATGGAATCTTAGTAGCATCAGAAATGCTTGCTCCAATTTTGGAGTCAGATACTCCAAGAACGAAGTCCTTTGATTTTGACACTTGAATATTAAGCTCCAAGAAATTCCGTAACTCATCGGTCAGAATACCTGTCAACAGAAGCCCATAACTACTGTGACCACCAACGAATTAAACAACCAAGGTAATAAAGCACATCAATCAAACGCCACATTTTGACAACCAGAAAATCTTCACCACTCTGCAGATTAACATTGTTTCCTTTGTGTCCATAGAGAGCTAAATAAAGGATTGCCGTCTAAGAAATCAACAACATAACACAACAACAACGCACAATACCGAATATAACTAAGACCTTCTCACAAATCACAAGCAACATCCAAATGAAAAGGATGGCAACAACAGTAAAAAAGGTACAAAATCATATAAATCCATAGAAATGACCAAATAACACACACCAAAAAACCAACTAGCATCAGAAATTACCATACAACCATCTGAACAAAAAGCTACAACCTTTTACTTCATTTTCATTCCTTTTCACATATGAATGATAACAATGCACTAGTATAAGCATCAAGGACAGACTCAAATGTACAAAAAGCAATTAACTTAAAAAAAAATTGCCAATGCAAATTATTAATTCAAGAAGAAACATGTAACAGTACAACACAGGAAAAAAACCACAAAAATGCAGCGAAGACTCAACAGCAGACTTTAAAATGCACTATTATAAGTTTATAAGCATCAAAGGCAGACTCAAATGTACATAAAGCAATAAACTTGACCACATAGCCAAAGCAAAGTAACATAAAATTAAACAAAAGTAAAACAGCACATCAGCATAACACAGTTATATACCAAACACATAAACAAAACCCAAAAAGAAGCAAACTTTACAAACATAATTAAAAAATAAACAAAACCCACTTAAGAAAACAACACAAAAAACAAAACCCATCAACAAAAAGCCAAACAAAACATTAACAAAAAAACACAAAACAAAAACAACCCAACACTTGTAAACAAAAAAGAAACAATCTTTATAACTTCAAATTTATTATTATACCTTCAGAGATAGCATTAATCTGAGTGAGAGCATCAAGAGCAGACTCAAAGGGTTGAAAAGCAAGGAGCTTAACAACTTTTCCAAAACGGTTAAGGTCAGTAACAGAGTTTCTAACAGCTTCAGTGTTCTGACCAATCTCATCTAAACCTATACCATGAAATACTGCATACCCAGATGGGGACTCGAACAGTAGGTGAGTTCCCATCTTTTACTTCCACTCCTCTCTCTCTCTTCAGAGGGTTTTGAAGTAGCTACTGCTAGTTGTGTTTAGGGTTTAGGGTTTTTAGTGAAAGAAGAGAGGGGAGACAATGTGACAATGTGGTTTAGTTTATAAGGGCTTTGTGTTTTTTTGTTTTTTATATTTGGGGAGTGAAAATGTGAAATGGTTTGGTTTTATTAACGTTTTGGAAATGTGGCTGCACAGCCCTAGTTTGTTAGGTTTAACTCTTATGGGCTAGAGCTCAAAAAACATTTTAGCCCAAATATGTACTCCGTAGGAAAATAGACGGTAGGTTTTTATTGGGCCGCTTTTGCCATTTCTCTTTCGTCTTTTTTTTTTTTTTTTTGAGAGAGAGAAGTGCGCCTTCTAAGAGAGGCTAAGGCTCCGTTTTGTTCAACTGGTTAGTTTAATTGTACTGAACTTAACTAAAAAAAAACTGAACCTAACTGAACTTAACTGAAAAGAACTAAAATGGAATAAATTACAGTGTAAATAGAACTTAACAATTAACTGGAAAAAACTGAACTGAACTGGAAAAAACTGAACTGAACTGGACTAAACTGAAATAAACAGAACTTAACTGAAAAAACTAAACTTAACTAAACTGCTACAGATAAGTTGAACAAAACAGAGCCTTAAGAGTGTGTTATGGTCAGCTGAAATGAAACTCAACAGAATTGAAAAAACTAAAGTAACCGGAAAAAAAAACTAAAGACAAACTAAATTTGACTGAAATTGAACTGAACACAAACAAATTGAACTATAGCAGTACAAGCGAACAAAACACAGCCTAAGGGCTAGTTCATTTCAATTCAGTTTCATTCATTTTAATTCTTCACAGTCTTGCTCGTAACTTGTGAACATAATATGTTTTGATTCTGATATTTATTCGAAGTTATTAGTATATCATTGGAAATATCTCATCATATAGCTTCATAAACATACAATATTAATTAGTAGAGTTTTGATAAGTGTAGTTTGACAAAAAGTTTAGTTTTGTTACGTTTAGTTAAGTTCACTTCTGTAAAGTACAACTCTAAAGAACGGGCTCTAAGAGAGTGAAAATGGAGAAATGGTGTGCAAAATGCTTTTATTGTTTTAAAAAGATATATCAGAACTTAGGTGACACTCCTCTTGAAGATACCTCTTAACTTATCGAAGAGAAGAAAAAATAAGATCGCACTACCCTGCAGGTAAAAATAACAAGTGTCTAAATATAATGACCCTATTTTGCAACTCAGTTCGCCACTTGTTTAACTTCTCGATAGATATGGCCAACTGTAAACCGGTGAGATTGAGTCAGTTGCTTTCTAGTATCCTTCATCAAACCGTCAATCGTCCATGGTGGATTATCGATGGAGGATAAAAATCATTAGTGAGGTGGGGATGGATGAGGGTCCTCCGTCTAGAGGCGTAAACGAGTTGAGTCGAACCCGGGTCGCATAGGGCTCGGCTCGCCTATTCTTAGACTCGGCTTGAGATCGGCTCGAAACTCAACGAGCAGGAAAACCTAAGGCCCAGGCTAGGCTCGTCTCGAGCTCAAGTCGGCTCGCACTCGGCTCGATTTGGCTCAATTGACAGTTTTATGTAACTTTAATCTCCATTCTAAGACTAAATTTGACTTATATCTCCAATTTATGTAACTTTAATATTTTTTTAACATTAAAAAAGAGGCGAGCCAAAACGAGTCGCATAATCCAAGGCTTAGGCCCGGCTCATTTGATAAACGAGTCGGCACAGGCTCAGTTGGAGCTTATCATTGACCGAGCCTGAGACGAGTTTTGACCGAGTTGAGCCCGAGGGCTCCCCGAGCTGACTCGGTTCATTTACACTCCTACCTCTGCCTCATTGCCATTCTCTAATGGTATTTAAAGTTGAATTTTAAGAAACGGATTAAAACCAAATTTATTGATGAAATTTTGGACCCTGCTAAGAACATCGGGGGGCAAGACAGCAAGTTATAACATTAGGGCCTAGAGATAGGAGGGCATGTTAACATCAAGGCCCAGTTCGTTTCTCAACTTATGGACAACTTATTCAATAATTTTACGCTTAACTTATATAGGTGAAGTAGCTGAAACTAAAGATGATGAATGTAAAATGACATATAAAAGGATGATTGTAATTGTCAATGATAAGGGGTAATATTTTTAGTTGGAGTAATATTGAAATATCTTTGATCTGGTTAGTCTGGTCAGCAGAAGTGTATATTTTTCTGCCGTTTTAGATAGTTGTTTTCTTAAAAAGTTAGTTTTGATACAACAACAACTGAGTTTAAATCCCATCTCAGATGGAGTACTGAGGAGGTCGGTAAAAAAGTCGTAAAAAAGTAACTGTGTGCAAGACCAAGCTGAGCTTTCTCTAGATCACCAGGCTGCAATATTGCAATTTATAACAACGCTCGAAAAATAACGATAACAGTCAATGTCCTACTCGTCAACCTTAAGATCCTTGATGAATTTGTCAAAATGCATACGTACACCACGAAGAAGCTCCAAAATGAACACATTACATATGCATGGAATCTTCGTAGCATCAGAAATGCTTGCTCCAAGTTTTGAGTCAGATACTCCAAGAACGAAATCCTTGGACTTTGACACTTGAATATTAAGCTCCAAGAAATTCCGTAACTCATCGGTCAGAATACCTGTAAACAGAAGCCCATAACTACTGTAAACAGCCAAATTATTAAAGCACAGCAATCACACGCCACAATTTGACAAAAAAATCGTAGTCATTCTGCAGATTAACTGTGTTTCCTCTCTATGTCGAGAGAGAGCTAAATTGCGGATTGCCGTCTAAGAAATCGACAACATATTAACTACTTCGCAAAAGAAAAACAACTAGTCAACTAATATTAAGTAATAACACTCCAAAGCACTACAGTCAGTCAGTCACAAAGCAAACACAAAGATGAAATAGAAAATCAACAGCAGCAAGCCAGCAACAGAAACACCCAAAAAAGCAGCAAACTTTACATGCAAAACTCAAAAACAAATAAAACCCACTTAAGCAAATTAAACAACAGAAGAACAAAAACCCAACAACATAAACACAAAACAAAAACAAACGTAACCCAAGACATGAAATTAATTATACCTTCAGAGACAGCATTAATCTGAGTGAGAGCCTCAAGACAAGTCTCAAAGGGTTGAAAAGCAAGGAGCTTAACAACTTTGCCAAAACGGTTAAGGTCAGTAACAGAGTTTCTAACAGCTTCAGGGTTCTGACCAATCTCATCTAAACCTATAACCTGAAGAATGGCATACCCACTTGGGGACTCGAACAGTAGGTGAGTTCCCATCTTTCTGTTGGATTGTGTTGTGTATATGCATGCAGCTAGTAGAGTAGTAGGGTTTAGGGTTTTTTGTGAAAGGAGGGAGGGAGACAATGTGACGATGTGGTAGTTTATAAGGGCTTTGTGTTTTTCTTTTTTCTTTTCGGTGGGGAGTGAAAATTTGAAATGATTTTTTTTTTTTTAGAAAACTATAAGGAACTACCTATTAAAATTGTATAAAACTAATGTGGGTTGGTTGGAGTGGTAAGCAGTTTCATACCGCTTGCAAGGTCTCGAGTTCGAGCCTCAAGTGTGTGACGGGGTCGTGTTTGGATGTAGTTGGAGCTTTCACCCACCACAATCAGGTGTGCGACGTCGGTTTTGGATGTAGTTGGTGAACCAAACAGGCAACCAACAAATAAAAAAAAATTAAAATTTATTTTGTACAAAACTACCATATATGTAGGTCAACTTTGGTCAGGTAATATCGAATCACTTCAGTTGTCAAAATTGCCCTAAATGAATCAAGCTTGTCTTGTGGAGATTGAAGTGTTGTAGTTGCAGCGGTCTTGTGTAGGTACTCTAGTTGTACTGCGCTGCTGTTGGAGTACTGTAGTTGTACTGCGCTGCTGTTGGAGTACTGTAAATGTCAAACAAAACATAGATTGGCTAAACTTTAATAAAAAGTATTGTAAGATTTATTTTTCTATGAAAACCAAGGTGTTGTGGGTCTACAGCACATTTGTGGGTGAAAGTACTTTTTATAGGCATTTTTTAACAACACTTGCATTATACAACAATTCAAAAATTTACCAAATACCCTAAAATTTTGAAAGTAAAGCACTTTCACTTGAACACAAACACACCCTATATGGTATGTAGTCTCGTTTGGTTTTTGTCGTAGTCATTTTTTTTTTAAAAAAAGAAGAGCAAGTTGGCATAACCCTTATCTATAATATAATGTAATTTAAATTATCGAGCGATAACTAATGCTGAATCGAGGGACAACATAGAAATGAATTTTTTCTTTTTTACCTAGATAAGGTCATGCTATTTAGGGATGACAATGAGGCAGATTTTGTGGATCTCGCTAAAGGTGGTGGCCTGGGGTGGAGATAATTGCGGATCCAAGACCCATCCACCATGGGTGGTGGTGTAAGGATGGACATCAATTATTCCCCGCCCCACCTTATTTTATCTTTTAAAAAAAACTATCAAATAAAGAATATAAAATAACCGAATTATTTATCTGCAGTACAAGCTAGATGGTCGGAGTGGATTTTGCGCTGAACACCCTAATTGAGCGAGGTTAGCTGGGGTGCATGTGGATATGGTGGGTGGTGAAGTTGTGATAGTTTTGAGAAGTTCACCAGCAGTGGGTGGTGAGGATGTCACTAGTACAAAAAGCCAAGTCCACGTCGGTTATTTCGACTATTAATGGCGGTTTTCTTGGTTGTCGGAAAAGTCGTTGATTTGTGAGTTGTTAATACCGGAAAAAATTAACGACGGTTATTTTACAACCGTTGTTAATCATGTCAAAATTAATGGCGGTTATTACAAATGGATGAAGTAGGGGATGTGGACTTAACTTTTTGTACTAGTGTGTAGGATAAAATTCTTGATGAGGTAAGGATGGATGAAGAGTAAAGATCATCTCAAATCGGGAGACTAATAGGAGATTTCCTATTAGCTATTTGCGTTAGAATTTTCACTAGAAAATAAGTGGGGTTTTGTGGGATTTTAAGAAAAGTAAATAACAAAAGAACCACATTTTAACACAAAATGAGAAAAGGATATCTCATGTAATTAGAGAGGATCCATGCGCATGGATGAAGGTCATCTGTCCCGTTCCCGCTCCATTGCTATTATATAACTATGTTTGGAGTAAATTTTAAGAAACAGATTTAAACTTAATTATTTTGTTTATAAAATAATAAGTTAAGTTGTGGTTAGTAGCATAGTATTGAAATTGCTTAATTGAACCAAAACTATTTATTTAGACTCATTTGAATGAAATGAAGGATATAAGTACTCTATAAAAGCTTGATTACTAAAAAAAAGGACATAAGTGGTTAGTAGCATAGTATTGAAATTGTTTAATTGAACCAAAACTATTTATTTAGACTAATTTGAATGAAATGAAGGACATAAGTACTCTATTAAAGCTTGATTACTACAAAAAAATAAGGACATAAGTACTACATAACAATGTTTGCTTATTTTAAGGGCAGACAACACACAACGGTAGGAAACTAACTTGTTAAGTTGATTGAAGGTGCCATGTCACTCTCAAGTAACTTCACTGTTAAAATTATGTGCACTAAAAAGCAACTTTAGAAGAATATTTTGTTAATTGATCTTGTAGAATGAGATAAATATAAATTAAATTGACCAAAAGAAATAAAATAATCATAGTACAAACAATAAACAAAAAGTCTAAGCAATGTGAGAAATGTTTTTTCCTTACGGTCTCACCCAACATCTTAATAGTTCATGTGCAATGGCAATGGGGTTCAAACCTCTTCGGTGCATTCATAAACTAGAGAAATCTCTAACCATTAAATTCCTGAACCCAATTAAAACCGTTTACTAGAGAAAATCTTTTAGTCAATGGTATCTTAAGCAACCTACAAACATACAACTAGCTGTAGTATCAACCGATCAAATCTACTTCCAAGCTTATTAGTTATTAGCACGAACTAGGAAAGCTCCAACTAGGCAACTACTGTAGTCTCTACTCTCTAGTCATTTGTCACTTGACCGATTAGATTTGTTAAGGCTTCGACGTTTGTCACACTTGTGACTTGTCACTTTAGTGCTTGACCGAGACTTATTAACAACGGTCTAAGGTGTAAATTATTAAGCTCAAAAGCAAAACTCAAAACTTCCTCTCTCTAAAAAAAAAAAAAA
>ONZK01001827.1:111140-136992 GCA_900322385.1 Pharnaceum exiguum | reverse complement strand
GGATAGTGAAGCTTTTTTTCCTAGCTTAAGCTCTATTTAGTTCAATTTTGATATTTTACTTAAATTTAATTTACTTTTAGATTTTTCAATTTATTACGTGATAAACTCTACCTCTTTTTCGAGACTTTTTCCTCAATTTACAGCGCGCCACCTCATCCGCCATGTCATTTATTAGTTTAATGTATTTTTTTAAAAAAAAAAAGAAATTCATTTTATAAAGTAAAAAAAAAAACTTATGATTATTAGGAGAAGTAGAGTTTGACATAGATATGACAACAATATAAATGAAATATTGTATAGTATTAATTTAACTATATCATTAGTTGTGTCATTCAGAAAAATAAAAAAATTATATGATGGTGGGAACATGTTTTTAAATAAAAGGGGAAAGAAAAAGGGAAAACAATAAAATAATAAATTAATCGATCTTAATTATTTTTATTAGGTTCCGGTAAAGTAATGGGTTACTAAGGCCAATTTAGAGTAACAATAAACCTAATAGGCTAATTTGGTGGTTGAGAGACTAAATAGGCCAAATTGGCATAAGTAGCCAACTAAATAGGCCAAATTGGCTATTTGGGGCACATTATCCTTGGGGCAACCTTAATGGTAGGTATTCATGAGTTGTATAGTGAGTTTTAAGTCTAGTTTTACCAATAATCTTAGTGAGTTGTAAGTAGGGGTATTCATATGAATACCTCTTGTTACAACTCTTATATTTAATGCCATGATTGTGATTGGTTTATTTTACATTTTTTATTTTCTTTAAACTTTATCTAAAAACTAAAACTACTTTATGATAAATGTGCACAAGTTTACATAAGTTGCATGTAGAAAAGTTGTAAGAGAGTTTTACCAATAATCTTAAAGAGGAGTAAAAGTTGTAAGTGAGTTGTAAGCTGATGTGGCATGCATTGAAACCTGTAATGGGTTGTAAGCTAGTTGTTCTAATAAGGTTGCCCTTACAACTTTGATACCACTTTGTAAACATTTTATTTTTTTAAAAATTTGGAATGGGTATAAAATTTGAAAATATAAAAAATATTTGATGGAATCAATGATAATGCATATGCATTAAATGTAACTATGTAAGAGTTGTAAAGAGAACTTACAACTTTGCCAAATTTCAAGAAGATTATCTCTACAACTTTAGCTACAACTCGCTTACAACTCACTAAAATGGTAGGAATAAAGTTACGTTGCTTAATTAAGTTGGCAAACAAACAAACAAATGCGACAACTAACGTTCACTACCTACCTATTCACCTCGCAGAAGCAAAAATGCGACAACTAACCACAACTTACCTTGTCCCAATAAGAAGTCAACCTCACCATTGAGCTTAAAGACGGAAAGAAGAAAGAGAAGTACAACAGATCTATACAGCAAGATGGGCGGTAATAATAACTTAGCTGATCGAGCAACACCCACAATCTCATTTTCTCCTTAGTACATTTCCCTTCCATATAGTCCCTCTTGCATTCATTTTACTAGCTAGACAAGCTTAGCTAGCAGATACAGTAAAGTGTTATAAACTTCACTGTTTGATCAAAAAGCTTGATGAAGCATTTTTTTTTTCCTGGATGCAGGAAAGCGTGCAGTATCTCGACAAGCTGCTACATCCACCAAAACAAGCAAGTGGTTGTCACAAGATCCAAGCAAGAGATGGGGAGAGTGGTTTTTCCTACTTTACACTCCCTTTTGGCTCACTCTCGTTCTTGGCATTGTTGTCCCCTTCAAATTGTACGAGGTCATCATCTTTTTTTCTCATCTTTTTAAATACTGTTGTCTCATGAGCTCACATTTGTTGGTTTTTAGTGTTTGATTTAGAAGTTTAAGAAGTATGTATCATTTGTGTCTTGTATGGTACATTAGTACATGCAGCTTTTTAGTCAATCACAGAGGTTCATTAGTTGACCCTTTTCATTAATGAGCTAGATATACTAATACATACTCTTATGATGAACAGAGTTTTAAAGAGCTAGAGTACTTTCTCTCAGCAGCCATTTCGGCAGTACCATCATTTCTCATACCATTGATTTTCGTTGCAAAGGTGACTTACTAAATCAAGATTTCTTCTTCTTCTGACTTCTGAATTTGTGATTGAAGATGGTTCTAAAGATACCTTCTCTAACCAATGTCTTGAGTGGTTTAACTTTGTCGAACTTTAAACCGATCCACTGATAAATTTTCAGGCTGATAAAGGCACCCCATTGAAGGACAGGTACTGGGTGAAGGTCAGTTTTGTTCTCTTCTTCGAAGCTTAGCTTATATGGTTTGAGTGTTTGACCCTGCTGTTCATTGATAATACAACAACAACAACCGAGTGTAAATCCCCAATCAATGGGGGTGCTCGGGTCAGGATGTACGCAACCTTACCCCTGTTTAAGTAAACGAAGAGGTTGTTTCCGAGATGTTCATTGATAATCAGAACTTCAAAACTGTAGTCTTAATATCTAGTTACTTGTGCAGCATACTATCTTACTTATGTAGTTGCATATGTTGGCAGGCCAGTCTGTGGATAGCAATCTTTAGTTATGTTGGTAATTACTTCTGGACTCACTACTTCTTTGAGGTGTTGGGAGCTTCGTATACATTCCCAGCTTGGAAGATGAATGGTGTAAGCTAAGCCACACTCAATTGTTAGTATGACATTATTGTTGTATGTTGAAGCTCTGCACTTTCCATTTTTTTGATGGTACCTAGCTCCTGATATATGATTATCCTTATTACACCTTGTAGGTACCACATTCGACTTACCTGATGGCTCATGTTTGTTTCCTGTTCTACCATGTTGTCTCAAACATGATACTTCGAAGGTTGCGCTATTCTCTTTCCCGCCTGCCTGAGAAACTCCGGTGGCTTATGGAGGGAGCATGTATATTAGCACTCTCCTATTTTATCGCGTACTTGGAGACATTAGCGATTGCCAATGTAAGTTAGCTCTTTCATTATTTCATGGTACATATATGCATCGTTCTTTGCATAATGTCTGCTAATGACTTGCCTGGAAAATGTGAAGAATCTTCAGCTCAAAGTTGATCTGAACAATAAATTGAGACTGGCAGGAAAATTCCGCCTAAGAGAGGTGCAACTAGATTGAGAATTGACAGAAAATATTGTTGCAACCTGGTAACATCGTGTCATTGTTGCCTTGCTCCCTTTATGGTTTGCTAATTTGCTTTTGTTAGTCTGACTTCTGTAAGTATGGTTTTAATGAATTGCCTAAATCTAGATAAACTCACTCACATATAGAAGTCTTCATCTTAGCTTGCAGTTAGAGTTGATATCCATTCACAGAGAAGTATTGCACTAATATTCCTGTTTCTGACTGCTAGATATGTCAGGAATAAGAACTTCTGTAACTATAGGCTTTATAGAGAAGAACAGATAAACAGTGCTTTCTTTGCAACTTCAAAAGTTCTTCTGTGTCCATTGTCAATTTGTCATGCAGCAAGCTCAGTTATGTAATTTGTATGTCTATAGTTTCAATGACAGGATGGAGTAACTTGATCAACAACACTGAATTGTTTTGTCTTGTGTTATGAGCAGTTCCCATATTACGAATTTGTGGATCGAGAAGCAATGTACAAAATCGGATCATTGTTTTATGCAGTCATCCTTAGTGTCAGCTTCCCAATGTTTTCGAGGTTAGTGCCCCCAGCTTACCTGTACCAGATTTGCAACAAGCAAAAAAAGTGCAGATTTCCAGTTTCACTTAGAAGCTCTTACAGGTTACAGGACAACTCAAATGAATGCATATCTTTTGATTTACTCATTTTGTTTCTTTGCTAATATTTCCTGCTACAGAATTGATGAGAAACCAAGTGACAAGTGGGATTTGGGAAGGGTTGCTATTGATGCCCTTGGTGCGGCAATGCTTGTAACAATCATGCTCGACTTATGGCGTATATTCTTGGGACCAATAGTTCCAATCCCTGAAGAGAAGCAATGTGGTCAAGGTGGCTTGGCTTGGTTTGCCAGTCATTCCAATACATCCTGATATTCCTGAGACGTGTTCCAGGTGTACCGATGGGATACTATCTCCATTTCTTCCCATTTTTTTAAAAAATATATTAGAATATGGGATTGTACACAAACTTTCCTTTGTTTTTGAAGGGAGGCAATGAGGTCGGTGGTCGAAGTTTAGGGGTTATAACAGCTAATTAATTGTTATAACTTTCTCTTCAGAGATTGTACACAAACTTACATGGTAATCACTCTGCCTTTGGTGCATGTCCCATAAAATCACAATGGTGTACAAATTTGTGTACCACTTCAATCTCAACCGTTTGTGGTTTTAAAAAATTGCAAAATGATGAGATTGGAGTGGTACACGAATTGGTCACCATTTGGTTTATCAAAGCCCTTTTGCATTGTAACGTAGATACATGATGCACAGACCAGCTTTGGTGTCCTACAATGCTGTCTCATCTTGTGTACCACTTAATCTATATGTATGTGATTGGGTGTGTACTAAGAACAATTGGAGAATCTATTGGGATTTTTTATTTTAAAATTCTATCAGGAGTTGTAGTTTGAAGTACATCTACCTGTTTCCTAATTCTATTAGGACTCGTAATTTTTTGCCCCATATAAATTTGTGTTTTCACCCGTGAAAGATTTTGAACCGAACTCGTATATGAATCACCTGTGCAGTTTGTTTTAGCTGTAGACCTGTAGTTGTACAAAGCCAAAGCGTTGATGGCTATGGCGTCTGCAAACCATACAAGATTTAATAGCCTTCCACCCGACTTGATCTCCAATATATTTTTGAGGTTATCTCTTAAAACCCTTGCCCAAATTCAGTGCGTATGTAAACAATGGCAAGATGACTTAAGGAGCCCAAATTTCACAGAACTCCGTCAAAAGAAGAGTTATAGTGATAATTACTGCTTATTTTTCGAAGGGGAGGACCATGCCTTAAGTAGACTAGACTTCAATGATCTCAACGGCAATGTCCGCGCTACCAAGCTCCTGGAAAAGGGAATACTAACTGGTTCTAGCGGCGGCATGCTTTGCTTAAAAAAGGGTCCTGGATGGTATAACCTTTACAACCCTGCCACCAACGACTCAAGGCTACTACCTACAGTAGGGTGGAATTATGGTATTCGTAATGAGTATCATGATCATGAGCAAATTGAGTTTGGTTATGATTCTGTCAGCGGTGATTATAAGGTGCTACGCTTGCATTGCACTTGTCCTCAAGAAGAGTGTTACAACAGGTATCCCGTGGATGCGGATATTTACAGTTTGAAGAGCAATTCGTGGAGAAGTATAGACCCCTGTCCTTGGGGCATGGCAAAGCCAAAGCCTATGCCTCTTCCTGTTAGTACGAATCGTACCAAAAGCATACTTGTCAATAATGCTTTTCATTGGATTATATTAACGCATGATTTAGGAAAAATCAATGATGATAGCTTGAGAACCCATAATTCTTACCAAACCATATGTGCTTTCGACCTCGCAACCGAAGCGTATCATACTGTACCAACACCACCTGATAATGGCGACATTTTTACATTCTCAATGGCGTCTTTAAGGGGAAGTCTACATCTTGGAATAACTACCACCTATAATTTTGAAATATGGGTAATGAAAGAGTATGGTGTGAAAGAATCTTGGCAGAAACTGTTTTGCTGCTCATACACAGAAATATGGAGCATAATTTCTGAGTTCGGCGTCGGCATTATTAAATATTTAGTACCTATGCTTTATGAAGGTGAATACAATACGCTATTAGGATACATTGATTATGGCCACAACGCAATTTGCTTTGATCTAAAAAATCAAGCTATATCGAAGGTTAAAATAAACGACTTGCCCGACTTTTGGTTCGCAGTGATGCCATGTATACTTTAGTCTCTTAGTATACGGTAGACTAGAGTTGGCAGCTACTGCTAGCAACTCTAGCTAAATCGTGGTGTAATGTTCACGATTGTAATCGTGGTGCAAATAGCTCTTAGGTTTTTGATGTTATATATGTGCTCTCGATTGTTTCTTGAGATACTTATGAATATTTATAATTCTTAGGTACACCCGGTGTACCTAAGACTTGTTGAATGAATATAGGGAGTTTGCACTAGCACCTTAGATGATCGAGCTTGCGCTTTGTCAATCAATCAATATAGTAGTCACTATACTCTGCTTCATTATACATCTGCTATATACAAACTTTGAAAGTGAAATGTATGATGCTTTTACATTTGACAAGCGGTTTATATGGTTCCCTTGACCTTCATTTCGCTGAGGTTGCGCGCTGTTGTATGCGCATGGGGCCTGGGCTGCGTACGGTGTGATTAGAGCGGCGATGCAAAGCAGTAATATTGCAAAGCAGTAATACAGAGAAAGGACCAAGTGAAATTCGAGGGGAACTGCAATGTAAAAAATAAGGCGATGTTGGAAATTTATGGACAAAATTATTATTCCCATGAGAAATTTTCCGGATGGCAGTCAGCCAGTCATGGCACTTTTATATACTAATTAAAAGTGATGCAGTTTAATAAAATGAAAATATAGGACATCTTTTGAGTCTTTAGTGTTTTGATAATGATAACACAAGTGTGCTAAATACAAACTAATATATTGTGTAAGTGTATGAAGTAACACTCTATTAGGCCCAAGTACTCACATTGCTCAAATCAATCTCAAAAGTATAGCATGGGTCCATGAAGAGTCTTAGTAAAGGAGTTCATCCACAATAAAGTGGGTTATTAGGCCCATTAAAAGATGGGCCTACACATATCAGAAGTGTGGGGCTCCAAAAGTTAAGGAACAACTTTCGTCCAAGTATGGAACAACTTCGCTAAAGTGCAGAACAAGTTCCACCATGTGGGGTCCTTCCTGGCTTGGATGACCCGAATGTCCAAACAAGCCAACCCGGTTCGGATGGTGATAATATCTGATGAAGTAAGTTCCACATGTGGTAAGCACCCTTTGGTTGGATAAGAGACAACAAGTGGGCACAAAGGGTCCATGCCCACTTGCTTTACAAGCTATTATCCAAAGGGTAAAAGACCTGATCATCAGACAAGAACTGATAAGTCAGCATCAGGTCTGACGTTTGTCAACGGACCAAAGTCAACATTGAGAAGAAATGAAAAGGCTTCCTTTTGTCTTTCATTTGGTCCATCTCCAAAGGTTTCCATTTCGAGCTAAGGTCCTTCTCCTATGCAGCTGTGCACAGACCAACTGTGACACCACCAAAAATGAGCCATTTAAGAGGATTGATGTGACTACCTATAACACCAAGGTGCACCTTCTTTTCAGGAATCTCATCCCATAAGAATTCCACAGTTAAGCGTGCTAGCTGTACATCAATTCTGGGATGGGTGACCTCCTGGGAAGTTATTCCCAGGGTGTGGGTGAGTGAGGATAAAACCCGCTTGAAGGACATGTGGTGGTCTGTGGGGCCAGTCCCAAGACTATGACTGTATGGTGACCTCCGTCGCAAAGGGCGGGGTGTTACACCAACCACCTTGACTAGCCAAGGACCATTGAGGCTTCGACAACACATCACCTTATCTCCTTAGGGTTTGTGTGGAAGCCTCACTCACTTGGCTATATATATGAAGGAGGAAGCTCATTTATTACCTGAGGAATCTGAGCATTTATCTCTCATCATAGTTATTGCTCTCTCAAGTCCACACGAGCATAACCGAAAAAAGATCTTCCGTCCAAACACATCAGCCAGCCACGGAACTAGTTCCAGTCAGTTTTAGGCAAATACGAGTCCCTGTTCTACAATAATTGTACTTGCTTTCTTATCTCTTTCATCCACTTATCTAAGAAGTAAACAAAGAGATTACATGCTTTAGGGCTTGTGCGGAACAAACTCGTTGAGAGTTTGGTGATTGTTCCTAGATCAAGCAAACTAGGTTGATAGTTCCAAGATCTAGAAAACTTGGTTGATAGTTCCTAGATGCTAGCAAACTAGGGTTGGAGTTGCAAGTGCTTCAGAGCAAAACTTGATGTAAGGTTTTGTTGAACCGTCTTGCAGCCCTTAATAGTGAATTGATTGAAAATCCCGCTAAGGTGGGTCGTGGTTTTTACTCGAGTTGAGCTCCGAGGTTTTCCACGGTAAAATCATGTGTACAAGTTCTATCAGTCAAATTCACTGTACAGGCGGAACAGGTACCCAAACATGTTCCATAAAAGCAGTTCAACAGAAGATCAAAAGAAAAAGTTTTAAAGTCTTAAACACAATTCACCCCCTGTGATTCCATTGACACATATTATATCAACATCATAATGTATAAGGATTCGATCGTCCAAGCCCAAGTAAGTCCAATACATGTAGGACTTGAGATAATTGATCAACTTAATTGTTAGTAACGAAGCAGGAAATGAAGCAGGAAATAGTACTAGAGAAATAATTAACGTTTTGAATAGTTTGAAATACTAGTAATCATCACTCGAGGAAATACTCCCCAAAACCCTTGTCACCTTGTCTGATTTTATTCCTTTCCCCAAAATCTCAATCTCCTTCTCCCTCGTGCTATTCCTATCTAGGAGTTAGACACTATCCTCCACTCATCCTCCTCTCTTTTGCTCTGTCCAACCATACCATAGAACTTTTTATTCCAGTAATTCATTTCCCTTGTCATTCTACCAATGATAGTTCCCCCTCGAATAATCTCCATCAATCTAGGCATCGCCTAAGACTGATTTTGCACCCACAATTTTCATCAATAAGTTTTTAGTACAACGGGTGTAGTTTTACACTCAACTTAATAGTAACTATGACAAAACTCTTAATTTGGAAAGAATAAAGAGAAATTTTATTACTTTTTAAAGAAATTTTCATAGTTTCAAAAAAAAAAAGAAAAAGTAATTTTTCATTGGTTAATAAATGTTAATTGTTTTTGATTTGTAAAAAGGTTACCTAAAATATTCACTAAAAGAGGTACTTTTACAAATTAAATTTTGTTCCCTAAGCTAACAATAAAAAACTGTTAGGTATAGCCCAAGCCGAACATGGTTAATCTTTAAAGAAGAAATACTAACATTTTTCCATAGTACAATTTGTGCGAAGAGGTCATTAAATGGCCATTGGGGTCACTAATGGCCACCTTATGGATCATTAATCAATATTTTACTATCATTAAAACCTATTCTTATATATTAAATAGGTTTACACAATTTTTTATAAAAAAATAAAAAAAATCAAATTTTTTTTGCTTGAAGAGTATGTGAGTATGTCTTATAATGTGAGTTTTTTTTGGATATTTTACGTTTTGGTGCCCTAATTATGTATTGGTGTCCATCCCGAGGTTTGGATATTAATTTTTTGGTGACCTGAGGTTTGGTGCCGTTAGCTTTTTAGTGATTTGACTGTTAAGTTGAAGGGTTGACCGTTAAATAAGCTTATAAGGCAGTCCATTTTGAATTCTAAATTTTTAATGTCCTTTTTACCCCTCTCATGAGATTTTAATTTTTTTTTATCGTTCAATTTTGTTACACTATATTTCATTAATCAAAAGGATTTGCTTGTGTACACCAGGGATGACTTTTTTTTAAATTTTTTTTTTACAGGAATAATGACGGCTGCACAGAGAGGCAGGGCCACATCGGACACCACAACAAGGCCAGACGAAATTCGCATTCTCCATTGGCATGTCGTGGCACAACGACGGGCCACCCACCGCATGTGGGTGTGGCCGGAAATGAAAACGAGTCGCACGACCCAAAACAAGAGAGAGGAGAGAGAACGTCGGAGAGGGTTCATTCCGCGAGCTCAGGGAGGCAGACAACGAAAAATGGTCGTTTTGGGTGGTCGACGAGTGTTGGGCGACCGTCGAAGGCGCCGTACATGCGTGCGTGCGAGGGTGTCCCGGAGAGAGAAACGAGGGGAGAACTAAGCTCGATGTCCAGATCCGTGCACTCGGAGGATGAAGGTAACGCCGGTAAACCTTCAAGGCTGTCGACGACGAGTGGTGGCTGTCGGTGGGGCTACACGCGCGAGTAAGAGGAAGGTTTTGGAGAGAGAGTGGAGTGCGTAAGAGTGTGAGACTGAGAGACTGGAGTATGAGTCAATTTTTTTTTAGGTACAAAGATTTAAGTGCCTTTGTTTTTAACAGTCAACCCTTCAACTTAACTGTCAAACCATTAAAAAGCTAACGGGACCAAACCTTAGGTCACCAAAAAATTAATATCCAAACCTCGCGACACCAATTCATAATTAGGCCAAACCTGAGGGCAGCAAAACGTAAAATATCCTTTTTTTTTTCTTCTGATGGACTTATCACCTATTGTCGTGAGTTTGGCAAGGAGAAATGCTACGTTATGTTAAAATATATATAATAAGTTGATCCATCATAAAAATATATAAATAACACAAAAAAATTATATGAACACATTTCATATATGAGACAAGGTCATTAATTGCCATTTAGGGTCATTAATAACAACTTGATGGATCATTAATCAATCTTTTTGTGTCAAGCAAATTCTACCCTACAACTGATTTTTTCTATAAAAAAAACAAAAATAAAGAGGACCAATTTCCCATTCTCTATCCACCCCAACAAACTCCATTCTCTCCCACTCACTCACTACCACTTCCCCCAAGCACCACTACCACTTCCCGTCGACTTTGCTCATCGCCATCGCCACCACCGCCGCCGTCACTCACCCACGCCCTCCAATCAAAACCCAATTCGTGATCCTTCGAGTTTAATTTGTGACCCTTTAAACACATTTTGTTACCACCTAATTTTGATTTTTGACCCTTAAAACACAATTTGTGATACATCGGGTTTAACCAGTGCCCACCGAGTTTTATTTTGTGATCCGTGAATTTATTTTTGACCCCAATTTCGGGTTTTTATGTGAGGAGAGAGAGTGAGATTTGAGTGTTTTTTAAGGAGAGACAATGAAATAGCGGAGGGTTGTGGAGATATGGTGAAACCGTGGGGAGAAATGGTGGAGATGAGATTTTTGATATATAAGAGAATAAGGTGAGGAGAGAGAGTGAAATGTTAGTTTTGACTTGTGAGGAGAGAAAGTAAGTATTTAAAAAAGGGGTGTATATAGTAGGTATATACTCGGAGGAGTACGATAGACGCATTGCCATATTAACTAGACTCACATCAATGGGAAAGTTATTGACGTGAAATAGACAATGGGTCTATGGTACAACCAGTTGTACATAGCACCATACACCCCTATAAAATAAAAAAGCCCAATTCTTTAAAAAAAAAGAAAAATCTCTCCTCCCTCTCTCCTCTTCCCTTCCCCTCCTCCTTCCCATCGTGACAGCCATCCCCTCCCCCATTACAAAACATATCTTCACAAAATTAAACTCATTTCAATCCCTTTCCTCATTCCATTCTCTCTCCTCACCAAAAACTCCACCTTCACGATCTCTCAATCACGATTTTACCCACCCTTCTCACAAAACAAACCCTCGGTTTCACTCTCTCTTATCACAAAAAAACCCATAATCTCACTCTCTCTCCTCAAGCAAAAATCACAAAACGCAGTTCGACAGGGGTCACAAATTAAACACGAGTGGTCACAAAATTGCGGTGTAGGGGTCACGAATTAAAATTTATGGGGTCACAAATTGCATATAAGGGGTAACAAATTAAACCCGAGGGGTCACAAATTGCTTTTGAGTGGTTGTGTGTTGAGACGAGTTGTGGTGTTGCCGGTGCATAATGGTGACGGGATCACGAAGAAAAAGGAAGTGATGGGTGTTTAGGGTGAATGTGGAGATACATAGGTGGTGGTTGGGGGTTGGTTGTGGTTTTTGAATGAGAGAGAGATTGATTATGGTTTCAACTGGAATGCGTGACTGAGGAGACGACGGCGGCGAGCAAATTCGACGGGGAGTTGGTGCGGTGTTTGGTGGAAGTGGTTGTTGGTGAAGGAGGAAAATGGGTCTGGTTAGAGAGGAGAGACAATTGGAAAATGGGTTTTCTTATTTCTGTTTTTTTTTTAAATTTGGGTTGTACCTTACTAGGTACAAGTGAGTACAACCGGTTGTATAGTAGAACAGAAAAATTTGTGTGCACCCGTCTCACACTAACCTTAGTGTGAGACGGGTCCAGCCCAATGCCTACCCTAGACCCAATAACCAAAAAAAACTAACCCTTCGTCCAAAGAAAATCCCCCCCGTCCAACCCTTACCCTTACCCAATGAAACGAAACAAAATAACCCCATTTCTTCTCCTCCTCTCCTCTCTCTCCTCCCTCAGATCTCACTCACTCACGCGCACTCTTTCTCCTCACCCGAATCTTTTTCTCTCTCCCCGACCTCTCCCTCTCTCCAGCGCGTACGGGGCCATATGCGGCCGTTCGTCGACGTCGACCACACAAAAAGACTCGCCGCCGTCTTGTATTCGTTGGGCGTGCACAGAAGTGGTTGGGCCGCCATCTTTGTTAGTCTAGATCTGAGGTAGTGGGCTCGGGTAAGATAATGGTGGGCATAGGTTGTCGACGGCTTGGGAGGCTTGTGATTTTATAAGGAGAGGGGAAAAAAGGATGAGGTGATGGTTTTGGTGGTGGTTGTGATGGTGGAGATTTGACGGTTGAGATTTAGTGTCCTTCGTTATCGTCATAAGGGCTACTAGCAGCGGTCGATCATTGGTGAGACTTTGTCTGCCACTGCATCTTCGGTATTGTCAGAGCTGCTGGCAAGGAATTTAGCCCCTGTGACACCTTTGTTATCGTCATCAGAGCTAATAGTAGCGTTGTTCATTGATGAGATTTTGCAACCCATGATTAACGACCTACAAATTAACTTTTTTTTTTGGATGAATCTTACTTCATCCTTTGCTGGGACTGTGCATCTATCAATCACACGAAATTTTTAAATCATAATGGGGAGTAGTTGAATGATTGGTTTCGAGAGACCGTCAGTTCAGTACACAATTAAGTCCTTGTCATAATTATTGTACGATTGTAGTACTAGAAGTCTAGAAATGATGACCAATCCGCGTTTGAGTTTTTGTAAAATGACCCATTTACAACCGGAAAATGACCCCTGTATAACTGAAAAATGACCTCTGTAAAACTGAAAAATGGCAGACATATATTGTCTGAAAAATGACCCATGTACAACTGAAAAATGACCCCTTTACAACTAAAAAATGACCCCTGTATAACTGAAAAATGACCCCTTTACAAGTAAAAAATGATCCCTGTATAACTGAAAAATGACCCCTGTAAAACTGAAAAATGGCAGACATATATTGTCTGAAAAATGACCCATGTACAACTGAAAAATGACCCCTTTACAAGTAAAAAATGACCCCTGTATAACTGAAAATTGACCCCTGTAAAACTGAAAAATGGCAAACATATATTGTATGAAAAAAAACCGTCTCACACTAACTTACTGTGAGACGGTCTCACCCAAATTTTTGCCTATAAAGAGAGGGCATCAGCGCGCAGGGCGAGTAATTTTATATGTGTAAGAGATTAATCAGATTGAATTATTTGAAGGGCATAAGCTGCTAGAATCCCCCGTGCAGTTTTAGGGATATATATATATACAAAATAAAAGCGAAAGCGTTGATGGCCATGGCGTCTGCAAACCATACAAGATTTAATAGCCTTCCACTCGACTTGATCTACAATATCTTTTTGAAGTTATCCCTTAAAACCCTTGCTCACATTCAGTGCGTATGTAAACAATGGCAAAGTGACTTAAGGAGCCCGAATTTCACAGAACTCCATCAAAAGAAGAGTTATAGTGATAATTACTGCTTGTTTATCGAGAATCTGGACCGGACCTTAAGTAGAGTAGACTTCAATGATCTTAACGGCAATGTTCGCAGTCTCCCCGCTACCAAACTCCTGCAAGAGGGGTTGCTATTTGGTTCTAGCGGGGGCATGCTTTGCTTAAAAAAGGGTCCTGGGAAGTATACACTTTACAACCCTGCCACCAACCACTCAAGGCCACTACCTGCAGTAGGGTCGAATTATTGTGATTTTCATGATCACCATGAGCAAATTGAGTTTGGTTATGATTCTGTAAGCGGTGATTATAAGGTGCTACGCTTGCATTGCAATAGTCCTGAAGAAATTTGTTTGAACAATTATCCGGTGGATGCGCATCTTTACAGTTTGAAGAGCAATTTGTGGAGAAGTATAGACCCATGTCCTTGGGGATTAGCAAAGGTTAATTATTTTCGCACGGATTGTACCAAAAGCACACTTGTCCATCGTGCTCTCCATTGGATAATCTATAAATGTGTAAAAATCAATGAGGATAGCATGAAAATCCTAAATTCTTATGAAAATTCTTATCAAACCATATGTGCTTTCGACCTCGCAACTGAAGCGTATCATACTGTACCACCACCACCACCTGATGGTAGCGAGGTAAGGTCATTGTCAATGGCGTCTTTAAGAGGAAGTCTACATCTTGGAATAACCAGCTGGCCTAGTTGTGATGGGTCTGATTATATTAAAATATGGGTAATGAAAGAGTATGGTGGGAAAGAATCTTGGCAGAAACTGTTTTGCTGCTCATACACACAAATATGGAGCATAATTCCTGGGTACCACAGTTGCATTAAATCTTTAGTACCTATGCTTTATGAAGGTGAATACAATACGCTATTAGGATTCAGTGAAGGATTAAGTGATTATAGCGAAGCAATTTGCTTTGATCTTCAAAAACAAGCTGTCTCGAAGATTGAAATAAACGGCATGCCCAATTGTTACGCAATTATGCCATGCATACTTTAGTCTCTTCGTATACAGTAGACTAGCTTAGAGTTGGCAGCTAGCAACTCTGGTAAATCATGGTGTAATCACGATTGTAATCATGGTGCCAATAGCACTTAGATTTTTTATATTATATTATATATGTGCTCTCCATTATTTCTTCAATACTAATGAATAACTATAATTCTTAGATAGATCCGTTGTACCTAAGACTTTTTGAATGAATATATAAGGAGTTTGATAGCTAGCAGCTTAGACGATCGAGCTTGCGCTTTGTCAATCAATCAATACAGTAGTCATTATACTCTGCTTCATTATACATCTGCTATCATATTATATTATTTATATATACAAACTTTGAAAGTGAAATATATGATGCTTTTACATTTGACAAGCTGTTTATATGGGGTTCCCTTGACCTGCATTTCGCTGAGGTTGCTATTGTATGCACATTGGGCCTGGGGCTGCGTACAGTGTGATTTGGGTGGCGATTGGCGAAGAGGTGTGATTGTGTGAAGCAGTAATGAAGACAAAAAAAATCGGGTTACGATGCGTCAGACTCCCTCATTACTTCATCTAAGATGGAATTAACTGAGTTGTTATTTCTCTACCAAAGCCTAATAAAATATAATACATATCTATTATTTTATTTTATTTTTGTTATTTCTCTTGTTCCCTTTTCCCGTGTTTTCCCTTCTTCTCCACTTGGCTATCCCAGAACATTAACATTGGTCGATTTGATTGTCTATACTAGTTTCTTACCGGACTCAACGTCATCAATTTTAACATTTTCCTTCATGCAGCCCGTAGATACAAATATAGGGCAGTTCATGCTGGATGATACAAATGTAAGATCGATTTAAAGCATGCCAAAAATTCAAGTTAGGTTCAGGTTAGGCCAAATGCCGTCTACTATAAATGTTTAGTGTAGTCGTAAGTCATCAACACTGGAAAATGTAATCCTAACGAAGGTGGACCATTTGATTCTAAGTAATGTTTATTCTGATGCATGCCTTGACACAAGCACGATCGATTTTAATTCGTGTCCAACTATGCAATTCTGTATTTTGCTCTGCCACTCAAAAATAAACTCCTAAAGAAGATGAAGCTAGCCATTCACTTGAACATCGGGAAAGTCAAGAACTTTTTTTTGGCATAGTGACATGACATCTGAAGTATCCTCCCTCGAATCATCATTTAGGTTTGAATTATGAAACTCAGCACCAAAGGAAGAGAGCAAGTAAATAATTGAACTTTATTAACAAGGTCCATTAATCAACTTGAAAAGTATGGGCCTTTAATCTGAGCACAACAACAACAATAAATGAGTGTAAAACCCCATTAATCTAAGACCTCTGATCCAGGAAAATGAAAATAAGAAGTGAACAAATTAAAGCAGTAAACTGGGGCCTGCCGATGAGAATCCTCTAGCACAGCACCCTGCCTGCCAAGGAAGGACATAACAAATTAAAATTAAAATATACTCTTATAAATAAATATATGATTCAGTAGCTAGCTTTGAGGAAATCAATTTAATTATACCCTCCATAGTATTAGTAATCACCTTTATTGAATTGCCAGTAAACAAGCCTCTTGGTGATGACATCCTTGTAATAGAATATGAAATCGGCTTTCTCCCGGACATTGCAGAGGAAACCGTCGATGTTGCGCTGGCCCAAATAAAAAAAAATAAAATAAAAAGGGAAGAAGAGAAACAAAACAGGGGAAAAGGGAAGAAGAGAAACAAAACAGGGAAATAACAAAAATAAATAAAATAATAGATATGTATTATATTTTATTAGGATTTGGTAGAGAAATGGGTTAACTAGGCCAAATTGGTGTAATTGTCAACTAAATAGGCCAAATTGGTGGTAGTCAAATTAAATAGGTCAAATTGACGTAACTAGTCAACTAAATAGGCCAAATTGGTTATTCAGGGCCCAAAAGCCTTGTCATCTGGTTTGATTTTATTGCCTTCCCCCAAATCTCAATCTCCCTCTCCCTAGCGCTATTCCTAGGAGTCAGACACTCGTCCTCCTCTCTTTGCTCTGTCTAACAAAACCATATTTATTCCAGTAATTCGTTCCCCTTATCATTCTACCAGTGATAGTTCCCATTCGAATATTCTCCATCAATCTAGGTATTGCCCAAGTCTAATTTATGCCCACAGTTTCATCAACAAATTTTTAGTACACCAAGTGTAAATTTACATAATAACAAAACCTAATATAAATTCACATTCAATGGGGGTGCTGAGGGGTTGAGATATACGCAACATTACCCATGTTTCAGAAAACAGAGAGGTTGTTTTCGAGATTAACCCTAATACAATTGCATTGAAGTATTAAATTCCAACAACTTCACTAAAAAATTAGAAGTATTAGAAGATTTTCTTAACTATTTGCTATAATCCATAATCACCTAAACTGGTTTATATCCGATAACTACTCCGTATTAAGGATCGAGAAAATAAAAATTATTATGTAAAACGATCTTGTCGTGTAACACCTTATTACTTTGGAGAACAAACTCTTGTTTAACAATTGTATTGTTGACATTGAACTATTTTTTTGCTAATGTTTTACTCCTCTAATTGAAGAAGGTAGATGTGTATGATTAGTGATTACAAGCAAAATCATCTTAAATTAGAATACAATAATAATGTTAATCGAACCAATAATCAACTGATATACGAGTACAATGCAAGCCACGCTTGCACAGACAGTTGCACACTTGCACTCACGTAGACAGACACGAAACTAACAAAAGCCAAAAAAAAAAGTCCACCAAACAAACAAACACTGAGCAAAGTCTCCGATACATCAGCACTCACTCACAGTGTCACACTGTCATTCACTAGCTAAACACAAGGGAGAGAGAGAGTGGAATCCGCAGATCCAGCTACCGATATGGGCGGTAATAACCAAGCATGCACTTACTGCCACTTCACTACTTCTCTTCTCTTCACTTTCTTTCTTTCATCAATATGCATTTCCCTTTTCCCTTTCTTGTTTTTCTTTTGGAGAAAAAAATAACAAAAACATTGTACCATGGTGATATCACTATACTATGCTATCCAAAGTTCAAAACTTTATGATATAATCAATAATAATTTCGATGCAGGGAAACGTGCAGTGTCATCATCATCATCATCAAGGCCTAATAATAATAAGGCCACAAAACCAAACATGTGGTTGTCTCAAAATCCTAGCAAGAGATGGGGAGAATGGTTTTTCTTGCTTTATACTCCCTTTTGGCTCACTCTTTGCCTTGGCATTGTTGTCCCTCTCAAATTATATGAAGTATGGTCTCTTTTCTTTTACTGTATGTCTTTTGCTTTTTTGTTGTTTGACTTTTTTTCTTGGGAGTTTTTGTTTTGTTTTAAAGTGTGGTTTTTGGTTTGATGGGTAAATTCTTTATGTGGGTAGTTCTTGATTGTGGGTTTTTTGTTTTATTTGAATTGTCTATGTGGGAATTTGATTGTTTGGATTTTGGGCTAAAGTTGGAATTTTTGAGTGGAGTTTGTTGCTGGGTTTTGGTGAAAATTTGATGTTTCAATGTTGTGTTGATTGATCATTAGGTGGGTAGTTGTTGATTTTTTAGAATGAGAATGAGATGAATTTGTTACTGGGGTTCAGTTAGTTTGTTTGATTTGGATATATTTCAAATTTTGTTAGAGGTTGATCAGCCATTTTAATTTGTAAATGGGTGGTAGATGGGCTTAGGTTAGCTTGAAGTTGTGTCCTTGCAGTGGAATTAAGAGTGAGGTTTCAGGGTTTATTGAAAGGTTATGACTCATTGTTCCATTGGTTCAACCCTTATTTGGTAGCTCGGTTGGTAAGACTTCTAAGATTTATTCCAGAGGTACCAAGTTTGAGTCTCCTAGGGCCACGTGAGGTTTTACTAGTCCTTAACTTCAAGGCCCTTGGGATTAGTTAGGCAAAGCCTAGGTAGTAGATACCCATGTTACCCAAAAAAATAAAAATGCAATGGTTCATTTTTTGTACATGCTTTATGATTATGAAGGATGATCAGTCTTAGTCTATAAGATGACGTTTTTCGTGTTTTTGAGTCGGATATTGTGAGAGTGATGAGTAAATACTAATCTTCCCCCTCCACCCTTTCCGATTTTCGACGGGATGTCACTATGTGTTGTAGTGAATGGGTAACCTCTCAAAATTGTGAGATTATGCTCATCCTAATTCTTATAATTGATGTTAGAGTGATACTGTGAGGGTATTGGTTGTGAATTTGTAATGTGTTTGACCAGTTGCTGATATTAGTATCTTGAGATATGGAAGTATTGAGCTAATTTTATACCATTTTTTTGTTTGATGGACAGAATTTCAAAGAGCTGGAGTACCTTTTGTTGGCCGCGATTTCTGCAGTGCCATCATTTCTCATTCCGCTGATTTTTGCTGGGAAGGTAATAACTTTGACTGATTATCTGTTGTTGACATCCTTCTCATGATACATATGACACTTGCTATGCTTATGCTATCTTACTTTTGCTAGTTTTGTATTCTTCTCAGGTTGCATGCTCTATGCTAGAGGAGATTTCATTTATTTCCTTTTATGTTCATTCTCCATGATTCTTTTCAAACAAACAACCTGTTTGCTGCCCTCTCCCCCTCCCTAATGTGACAGTTGACTCGAATAGTTATGGTGGTTGATTGATCCATTTGTAAACTTGTAGGCTGATAAAGGCATACCATTGAAGGATCGTTACTGGGTGAAGGTCAGTTCCTTCTATAAAG
The DNA here is from genome assembly GCA_900322385.1 of Pharnaceum exiguum. Lineage (NCBI taxonomy): Eukaryota > Viridiplantae > Streptophyta > Magnoliopsida > Caryophyllales > Molluginaceae > Pharnaceum > Pharnaceum exiguum. Next base: position 117,558 of record ONZK01001827.1, on the reverse strand, counting down.
CTTATATAATTTTCTTTTCTTGAGGTTCCAGTGCCTGTGTGTTTGTGTTTGTCCATCTTTTTAGTGAAACGGGCTGAATCTAAGTGTTATGTTTGACATTGTTGTGTACTTAGGACTTGGTTTCAAGTATCTCACAGTCAGTGCATATCCAGACCTTGGTGACCTTGTCAGAGATGCTTGGGTTTTGGGGCGATATGGTCATTCAATTGTCAGACGTGGAGTTCTGTTAATATGTTCTTGGATGTGACTTATTTTTACTGCACTTTTAGTCTTTGGTGGGATTGTCGCCTCTCTCTCTTTTTGATAGAGGTGGATCGTCAATCATTATGGGTGTGGTATGACTTATGAGGATGCAAAGTATGTGTAGGATAAATGTGGACTTATAATAGCAGAACAAACCAACCCTCCTCTCAGTTTTAGACTTCGCCTCTGCTCTAAGAAGTGTTCACGTCATATTGTCATAATCAGGGTCCCCTCTCATAAGTCTTCGGTTGAGTATTCACCTATCTGACAGGTTACATATCTCCTGCACAAATTTGACCAAGGAAGTGATAACTTCCTCATTGTTTTCTCACTTCTAAAATTCCTGATCTAAACCTTTGTTCACGCAAGCACCAGCGCATGTATCCTTCTTTTTTTTTGTTTTTGCCTTGTTTATTCACTTGTACTATTTGATGGTATAATTTTCATGCATGTTGGTAATACCTTCACTGGAAACCTCACATAGATGCCAAACTGTCTGGTTAATCCAAATTATGAGGGAGAGTGCATTATCCCCCACCCCACGCCTCGTGCACACGACTACCTTAATCCTTGTAACCCATCCATTGTGCATCATTTCAGACACTGCTCTAAGTCTCGGCTCTAGTATTCGGTAGCTACAGTTTATTAACTTCTGTTGGATTTGGCTCATTGGCTGCAAATGCTGCTTGTTCATGCACCTCTGTTAAAAGGGAACTGATTCAGTTATTTGTCAATTTGAAGATATCATCTCTAGTTACTTCTGTTTCATACTTAATGTTTGTTCTTTTTCTTATGTTGATAGGCCAGTCTTTGGACAGTTCTCTTCAGTTATGTTGGAAATTACTTCTGGACCCACTACTTCTTCAGGGTTCTGGGAGCTTCATACACATTCCCATCATGGAGGATGAACGATGTGAGCCATGCTAAATATTTGTTGGTTGTCTTTTCTACACTTTGCTCTACTATGCGTGTTCCTTGAAAGCTATGAATGATCATCCTTTATATTCTTTGTAGGTACCACATACAACTTTCCTGCTTACTCATGTTTGTTTCCTGTTCTACCATGTTGCCTCAAACATGACTCTCCGAAGATTACGCTATTCTCTTTCTCATTTGCCTGAGAAAATCCGGTGGCTTATGGAGGGAGCATGGATACTAGCACTCTCCTATTTTATCGCATACTTGGAAACAATAGCGATTGCCAATGTATGTTAACTCCTTTTATTGATGCTTCTGCCATTGATGAGTTGTGAAAATTTGTTTCTTTCATCCTTATCCCTTAATGAATTCACTGATTATTACTTTTGTGGACCTTGTTCTTGATCCAACTTGACCAAATAACTTATCTGTCACTTGAGAGCAAGGTTAAATTGAGTGCTATGAGGAATTTTCCCGTTTGAAAAAAAAAGGTCTCCTATCGCGACAAGAATTATCAAAATCATTGGTAGTTTACGTCTTCCTCTATTGGGTACTGGATACGTTGGGAATTTTCCTTGACTGTTGCTTACTGTATATGCTTTTCTGTCCTTACTTGCCAACTTTAACCTTCTGTGTCCTACAAGATATAAACCTTCTGCGTCCAGCAAGATGTGTAGATGCTCACAAAATCTGTGTCAGTGCTGCTTGCTTAACAAGATTGTAACCTTTGTTTCTTAACTTGTGCAGTTCCCATACTACGAATTTGTTGATAGGGAAGCCATGTACAAAGTTGGATGTTTGTTTTATGCAATCTATTTCCTGGTCAGCTTCCCAATGTTCTTGAGGTAAGTACTAGCAGGATACCTGTGACAAGTTAGAAATTTAGTATATTGCAGAAGCATAGATTGCAGTTCTGCATTGGAACTCTATCAAACGAGCCAATTAGTATGCAAGTCCTTGATAAATTAACTTCTTTTTGTTTTGGTGTGCTCCTCTGCTACAGAATTGATGAGAAACCTAGTGACAAGTGGGACTTGGGAAGGGTGGCTGTCGATGCACTTGGTGCAGCAATGCTTGTAACCATTATACTCGATCTATGGCGTATATTTTTGGGACCGATAGTTTCTATACCGGGAGAGAAGCAGTGTGCTCAAGGTGGCTTGGCATGGTTTTCCAGTCTTTCCAACACAACATAAACTTGATCTAAGTTAAACAGAAACCATCATCTCCTATTTCGCAAATTAGGGGAGCAGTTGTAGAAGCGTGAATTTTGTGCCTTCAACTTTGTGGAATCATGTATCATTTGTACACTTTAGACCTAGGCATTTGTAATATTACATCTCAATGGATCACTTCAGTCATTCATATTCTTGTACATGATACATACTGCTTTTGTTGGTGGTAACGTGGAGAGCTTTAGTGAGCTAGTCTTAAAATACTTTTAACTCAAAATCTCGGATTTGATTTGGATTCTCAACTGGGACGAAAATCTGAGTTTGACAATAGTTTCGCCTACAAATAGTTACCAAAAAGCACCTTGAAAATCATTCTCTAACGTAAAAAAATGGCAATAAAATCCCGTTCAATGGGGTGCTTGGGTTAGGATGAAAAAAAAAATGGCAATAAAGAAAGCAAAGATGTAAAAAGACACAAACCGGCACAAGTGACTAAGTGAGTTACATCATCAAGTTGAAGCTGACAAGTGTGGCAATACAATCACATTTAGATAAGCCACTCACTTGCATGCTTTGCTTGCCACAAACAGTACTACATTGATAAGTTGATACATACATAGAGAGAGAGAAGTCCATATCCATTTCTTCAGAGGCAGGCAGAAATGGAGAAGGCAGTTTCCTTTCCAAGTGCTCCTTTGTCAACGTAACTTTCCCTTCTTCTGGTAATATTAATCTTGCTTCTTTTCCTGTGGCAGTGTTTTCTTCCTTGCAACCCCTTCATCCCCATTCTTTATCTAATCCTCGAACTTTCTCCACCTATTATAGTCATAATCATAGTCATAGTCATAGTAATAATAATAACCACCAAAAGGCAAATGATGATGAGAAGAATGTAGATGCCAGCATGTCGGTGCTCAAGACCCTTAAAAAACGAACAAAATATGAGTTCTCTGATATAAATGAAGCAATATCTACTTTCCGTAGTATGACCGCTAGGAGGCCTTTACCATCTATTATAGAGTTTAGTCAGTTTTTTACTTGCATGCTTAAGAAGAGCAAGATTACACAATCACATAAACAGGCGCATAGACATGTCTATTCGACTGTTATTTCCATGTCCCTTGAGTTAGACTTGCTTGGTGTTGAACCCAGTTCCATTTCCATTAGCTCGTTAGCCAACTGGTATTGCCGCTTGGGCCGCGTTGATTTTGCATTCTCTCTACTCGGCAAATGCCTTAAGCTTGGTTACCCTCTCGATGTTGTTTACTTCACTAACTTGATTAACGGCCTCATCCAAATAGATCGATCGGTTGGATAATGCGCTTGCATTGTCGGACAAGATTGTTGCACTCGGGGCAACCAAACATCATCACTTATAATAGTTTAATTAATGGGCTTATTCGTGCCGGTAGGCTGGATGAAGCTGTTCAGTTATTGCACAAAGTTGTAGAGCGTGGATTAATACCCAATGTTGTGACTTACAACCCCATGATCAAAGGCCTATGTGGAGTCGGAGATGTTGATGGTGCTCTGCGCTTGTTTAGGCAAATGCAAGTTAGCACCCACTGTAGACCTACTGTTGTCACGTATAATACAATCATTCATGGCCTTTGTAAAGCTCGGTTGTTGCCTCAAGCAGAGGACCTCTTCCGTGAGATGATAACACATGGCATTCTGCCCGATTCCATTACTTATAATACCATTATTCGGGCAATGGGCATTTCGCGTGATTGGGTAAAAGTCAAGGATATGTTGACCGAGATGCTGGATAACAGGTTACCTCTTACACTTGTTACTTACGGAAGCTTGATTGACATGTATTGCAAAGGAGGGATGGTTGATGAAGCAAGGGACATTGTTCAGCTCATGATAGATAAAGGTGTGTCAATCGACAAAGTCGCTTACTGTACTCTTCTAGATGGATGTTGCTCATGTAGTAGGATGGACAAGGCATGTGAAGTTATGGATTTGATGGTGGAAATGGGTTGCAAGCCCGATGTGGTGAGTTTCACCTCCTTGATCAAGGGGTATTGCAGGGTGAAAGATCCTGATAGAGCACTTGAAGTGTTTCAGGAAATGGCTGCCAAGGGAGTGACCCCTACTACGTTTTGTTTTGACTCTCTCATTGACGGTATGTGCAAGAACAACAGATTCCAACTTGCACTCGAGCTTCTCAACGATATGGAAGCTCATTATGGGCTGACACCATCTGTAGTTTCTTATAGTTCCTTGATTAATTGGTTGTGTAAAAATTCACAAACTGACAAGGCTGTGGCAATGTTGGGGGATATGGAAACTAAAGGTGTAGTCGCTAATATCATCGTTTATAATACCATTATTGATGGCTTGTGTGAAGCTGGATGTCTTGTAGAAGCAACTCATTTGTTCTCTTCACTCTCATCTAAAGGAGTACAACCATGTGAGGTTACATACAACATATTGATCAAAGGACTTTGTAAAAAGGGCTTTGTAAAGTATGCACCCAAGGTACTCAAGAAAATGGTGGGTAGCGGATGTTTTCCGGATGAAGGCACATACAATGTAATTATTAGGGGATATCTTCTTGTAGGAGATACAAAAAAGGCTTTAGAGTTCCTCAGCATAATGATTGCAAAAGGGTTTGCTCCGGATAATCATACGAGTTTTTCACTCAACAGATTACTGCATGCTGATAACGTTAGCACTACGGACAAAGCATTGGTTCGAAGATCATTGAAGATTTGAGTAAGTGGGTAGTATTCGAGTTGTGTATTTTCCGAGATGTATGACAAGATTTGCATTATCAACAAAAACCTCATCAGAATTTTGGATTTGGAAATTTCCATGACTCATTTTCTCCTTTGAACCCTCTCTTCTTTTCATGAATCTAATTTTAATAACTTCTCATGCAATTATGCGTACTATAAAATCACCACTGTTTTTCGTAGGAATTTGGCCTATCTTCTTTTTTCTTTCTTTTTTCTTGCTTAAGAATGCTCATTTTTGTCACCATGGCCTCTTTCATATCGTGACATCTCTTATGTGCTCCGTGAATTTCTAAAGTGAGGTCTAATTATTAATTTTGGATCTTACTTTGACGGATGGTTGAGAATTTTGTTCTCCCAGGGCTTTGTCAGGTTTTGCCGTTTTGGCATTTGATTTTTGTTAAAATGTCTATTCAACCCATTTCATCTTTCCATATTTCTAAGAAAATACATGGAAGTGGTACGTAACCACATACTGAACAACGATGTAGTGTTTTACTTGAAAAAGTTCGTTTACCTTTTCATTCTTATCGTACTTTTCTCCATCTACTAATCAACTTCCCGCCCTTTATTTTTCCTCATTGGTGATTAGGGACTTCATTTGACCTATACTTAAAAAGGAGATGTTCTTTACGGCTGAACTTTATTAAATTGAATTGGAAAAAAATTGAATTTTTTAATTAATTATTTTGACACTAGATCACTTATTAAAACCCTATCAATATTGTACGTTTACGAAACTATATAGTGAGACATTTTCAATGTTATACTAATAATACAAATGGGTATCGGATTAAAACTTATTACATTTGTAAGTTACGATCTGTCGAGCTGAATTGAACTGAATTAAACTTAAGTTATAAAAAACATGCTCAAATTTGACAAATCTTTTGACGTTCATTTGTTGCTTGTTTGTAGTGTTAAGTAGATCTCTTAAATTATTGAAGTTGTATCTCTTTCTTGTATTTAGCCTTAGTGGATCTGGACTAGTTTTTTGATTCAGTTTTGATAAAAGAAGAGAGCCAGAGAGGTGAGCAGTTTTACACTGTTCTCCTTCCACCAGGAGTAGTACATAGTGTCTATGTGCGTGCATGTTTTTACATGGCCATGTACATTGCGTGTTAATGTGTTATCATTATGAAGATGTAACTACTAAATAAGTGGCAATTTACGGTCGCCTCGTTTACATAGTTTACCTTGCAATGGGAGTTAGATTCCATATAATTATATTTTGGTGTGGTTAAATATGTTACTAAGCTAGACCAGGATTGACAAATGATATATGAGTTTGTGTGTAGGCTTTGTGGAGAGAAAGTTGATCGGATACAAAAGTTGCTT
>ONZK01001827.1:89653-100086 GCA_900322385.1 Pharnaceum exiguum | reverse complement strand
GGGATGTCGGGTGTGGAGGGTTCTGTCCTAGTCAATCTTATGCAGTTTTGGGATTAAGCCTATATTGTTGTTGTTGACATATAAAAGTGGTCCTTGTAGTTTGGGAACCATTAGACAAACATTAATTGGTCATTTGTGTATGAGAGCTAGGTTGAATTAGGGTAAAGAACTGAGTAAATATTTCTTTATTTCTTCCCTCTGTTGTTCTAATCCCTGAGATGAGAGCCCAAAAGCACCCCCTCTTTGCATGTCAAAAATTGTCTTGGCACCAAGCCACCAACATTAGTGGGCATAAGGATATTGGAAATTGACAATAAATCAGCCACAATTGCAAAAATACTCAGAGATTTTAACTAATTTGCAACTTGTTTAATTATGATGTAATTTTTCTGTATCAACTAGTGAGCTTCCAGCTCCTAGTAGTATTTATAAGAGTGACTTTAGTGTACTTTTTGCCTCATAGCTTCTTTTGAACAAGCTCTCAGAAATCGTTTGTTGATTATTGCATGTGTATTTGTTTATGGAACTGCTGTACATGTGTTGATTTTCTTTCTTTGTAATGACTGAAGGAGGAAGTTCTGAGGATTGTGAAGCCGCAACATTTTTTGCCTGTTCATGGTGAAATGCTTTTCTTAAAAGAGCATGAACTTCTAGGAATATCAACTGGTATTAGGCACACTACGGTAAGTTTGTGATTTCCGAGGACATCCATTTCTTACTAGGAAGACCTTACTTCTTTTAACTTAGATAATGGATCAAGACCGATTTAATCTTACTTTGATGCTTAACGTCTACTTAAAAGAAGATCCGAAGAATCCTTTTGATTCAGAATTGTCTATCCATTATATTACATGCACTACCTTGTGTCCAGGTTATAAAAAATGGAGAGATGATTGGAGTGTCTCATTTGAGGAACAGGAGAGTTTTATCCAATGGATTTATTTCCCTTGGGAAAGAAAACTTACAGGTAAGAAGTGCTGTACTTGTTACATCGTGGACCTTAAAGTAAAGACTAATGGGTCAACTTTTTAATTTTAGTTGATGTATAATGACGGAGACAAAGCTTTCGGTACATCTGCGGAGCTTTGCCTTGACGAGAGGATGAAAATTGCCACAGATGGTATTCTTGTGATCAGGTAAGCTAGACCATGGAGAGACAACAAATGATCAGCATTCTAATATTCCAGTGTTGTCTTTGTATCTATATGTTTGCTTAATGTGTACCTTTTCCACGTCTTTTGAAGCATGGAAATACGACGTCCTCGTGCTGTGGAGGGTTCAACAGAGAAACGCCTGAGGGGTAAAATTAGAATCACTACACGTTGCCTATGGCTAGACAAAGGGAAGCTTACAGAGGCGCTTCACAAAGCTGCCCATGCAGCACTCTCCAGCTGTCCTGTAAATTGTCCACTTCCACATATGGAGAGAACTGTCGCAGAAGTATTAAGGAAAGTGGTGAGGAAGTACAGTGGGAAAAAGCCTGAAGTAATTGCCATTGCTACAGAAAATCCTGCAGCAGTGATTTCTAATGAAACTGATGGGACATCATCTGGAAAATCTCAAAGTGGGTTTGGGATATCAGCTCTGAGAAAGGCAGTCGAAGCCGATCCCAAGCAGAAATCGTCTAAAAAAACACAAGATGAGGGAGACATTACTTATGCATCTCTAGCTAAAGCCTTGCAGCTGGAGCCAGAAGGTTATATTTCCTTTCCCTTCTCTTTTCACATCTCTCCTTCCTCCGGATATATTTTGATGAAGAAACATCCTCCAGTTACTGGGATGGTTTTCAATATGATTAATATTGTTTTTCATGACTGCTTATTTTTTAACAAAATGACCAACTCTATGCTTTACCCTGGAGGTGAAGAATGCACAACATGTACTCCATTAAATCTTCTCAGGGGTTAGCCTAACAGCTCCCTTGGCTGTCAGGATGTCTTATTATGGCGTCAATCATGCACACAATAGACATGATGATGTTATGTCAGTCAAGATACAACCTTTGACAAATTTTGCTTCTGTTGTTTGGACTAGTCCTGTGTGAAAACTCCATACCCGCGTACTTTAGTGCTACTTCATTTTCTTGCTTGCTTTTGTACCTGTTTTTGATAGTGATTTGTTATCATTAGTTGGGCTGTAGAACCTTATAACAGTTTGCCAGTTTTGTTAAATTATTTTTTGGGGATGGAGTGCAGATACCAGCGAAACCGACGGATCATTTGTGGAGGATGATGCTACTTCTTCTGATTCTGACTTAGAAGAAGCCCCTCCATCTGGTGAGCTAGAAGATTTAGATGGATTTTGGAAGTTGTTCCCTACGTCATTAGAAGCTCCAAATGGTGAGCAGGTCAAAAGCAGTGATACTTCTGCCGTGCTGGAGCAACAGACTGACATCACTGAACATGAGAAAGGCCATGAGAATTATTCGGATCAGTTATCAAAGAAAGGTGAGGAAGTCAGTGAAACTGAGTCTGAGGAAACTCCCAGTCTTACCTCAATTCCAGCAAAGTCAACTAAACGAAAGAAGTGGAAGCCAGAAGAGGTTAGAAAGTTAATTAGATTGCGTGTAGAGTTACATGAGAGATTCCAGGTTGTAAGAAGACGTATGGCACTCTGGGAAGAAATATCTTCAAGCTTAGTGGCTGACGGCATCGATCGGTCTCCGGGACAATGCAAAGGCTTGTGGACTTCATTACTCGCCCAATATGAGGTCAGTTCTATTGTATAGTTTGTTTTCTCATGGAACTGGAAGTGATCAGTGTTTTGGGTTATCACTTCAATGCATTCTTTTGGTCAATGTGTTTGTTGAGAAACTTCACTTTGGGGAAGGATAAGAAATTAACTTATGCTCTTTATTTTCTCTTTTTTCTGAATGAAAGCACGAGTAGACCAAAATTGAAATGTGTTTCCCTTTCTCAGTGAAGTGATTGGGTTTCTTTATATTCACCTCGAAATAGATATGGGAAAAGGAACATTGCTTCTGAATCATTATCTACTGGTCCAATTTGCTGTGTGTATTATTCTGTTTGGTCTAAAACGAAGCATTGTGGTTTTCCCTTGGATTTCCTTCCCTGACCTATTGGTTCTCACTGGATAATTAGACGAAATTGCATGCTACTTGGTCAGATGAGTAAGTTGTGTTAATGATTTTCGTTACTAATGGTATAACAACAGGAGTTCAAAGGCCTGGAAGATATTGAAAAAAACTGGCCCTACTACAAGGACATCCACACAGTCTTATCTGATCTTGGAGAGGCGGCGAAAAGGTGAAGCCATTGCACTAAAAGTTGCTTGTAAGTGTATCTTGATTGCCAAGCTCTTCAGCTGTGGCATCGGCGAACGTGATTTGAAGTATATCCAACAAATATGATTCGATTACTATTCAAGAGAATGAAGCAGCTAGGAATAGTTAAATTGTTGGTCGATATCTTGTTATTGTACAGGAAGGAAAAATAGATGAAATGTGAATCTATCAATTTTGACAGCAAAACCAGTCTCAGACTCTGGTTTTTGACTCTCTATGTATACACAGACTCTATTAGATGTTTACATAAGAGGCTCATTTTGAAGGGTAATTCTTATTTTACTTGGGAAGTGTTCGTAATGAAGGAAGACCAACCCACTTGAAGCAATGACAATATGCATACCTATGCGTTATTGTTCAAGTCCTGAGCCGCTACTCCTTGTTCATCAATGATTGGCACGACCTTTATTTAACAAACTGCCCAAACTACTACTGTAGTTTAAAAGTCCCATCGTCGGAAATGAAGAAAAAAAATCCATGATTGTAAATTTTATTTATTTATTAATATGCACCTTTAAAAGGAGTCTCCTAATTAACTTTCCCGTGTATTCACACACAAAATCTTTGCATGAAACTTGGATCGAGCTCAAATCTTTGCATGAAACTTGGTAATAAACCAACTGAAACTTAGAATTACAGGTGGTCAAATCTTTGCACGTAATCTTTTGTGTTAGCATAAGGGAAAACAACAACATTCAAACAAAATAGAACAAAGGTACGGAATACACATGAACATGGATTTGAAAGTGCTCTCCTTGCGACGAAATAGTGCATTGCTCCAGCCTCCAAGCCTCTATCACCAACACATTCCCGAATTGCAATTAGCAGAGCAACATTGTCTGTTAAAAGTACAACTCGACCAGAGCCTACCTTCTACAGTCCAATGAGTTGTCAACCTTGGCCTCGGACGTCTTGTACGTCATGGTAGCAATATCGTTACCAAAAGTGACCACTTTCCTGATTTGTTCGACTACAGTTGTGATTAAAAATTTCCGGCCTAATGTTTCTTCTTCTTCTTCTGGCTTCCATTCGGATGCCGACATTAGCCCTACACTCCCATATATAGTTGATCAAGTTAAAAAAAATGAAAAAGAAAAAGCATAGAGAGAAGTCGGATAGTAGGTCGGAGCATGGTCGCATGGAGGACAAAGATATCACTTCATCTCGAAATTCATGCAATTGAACTTGAAAGTAAACACAAAAAGCACAACTGCACAAGTTTGGGGAAATAAGGTGTCCAAAGTCTCCAATCATAATTGAGAGTAAACAAGCTCAACCGCTAGGGACATTGGAAGGGAGGTTTATTTCCTCCTCCCCTCCTCTCCAATGTTCAGCCTATTAGCCACTAGGCCAGCCTGTGATGGGACTCCTAGTGACGGGTGTTTTTCAAAAAAAAAAACAAGCACAACCGCATAGTGTCTTGCTAGAATATGTCAATTATATATTGTATATAGTTAAAAAAAAAACTCTAGACAAAGCGTTTTAAAGGAACTACCAAGGATTGAGCTTACAGAATCTAAACCTATTCAAGTAAAAATGATTGAAAATGTATAGATTATGTGTATATTGGTAGTGTGGTACCTGACAGGACAACAAAGAGAATAACTCCAACAAAGGTAAGCTTGAAACAGAAAGAAGCCATCCGCTCTAGTTCGATCTTTACGGGAAAATTATTGATTTAGTTAGTAATGTCTACTTCTGTTGTAGGATAGTTTTATTTTGATGACGTTGTAGGATAGTTTAGACGACCCTTGTTACAATTTGTAATGTGTGACTGCGCCCTATATAGACAAGTTGATGATGAGGGAAACAATCAAGTTGCTAAATCTGCATATATTTTAAGTCAATTTATAAAAACTATACCATGTGCTAAATTTAAATTTTCCAATGGGATAGAAAATTTTAGTGGCTAACAACTTCACAAAGCGACATAGTTGTAAGCTGTTGTGATAATTACAAACGCCTTGAGTAGCTTTACACGAATAATCACTGCAAATTGCCAATTTTTTTTTATCATTTCTACGTTATCATTGATGCCCCTCAATAAAAAAATTTAGTATACGAAGGAGACAGAACAGTAGTGAACGTCACTAGGTGAGGATCGACCGGCACTGGGGACAGGCGATGCTGAGCTCAATAAGGGCAAGGACTTAATGAAAATAGGAAACTAAGCTACGGACGTTCAAATGTTTTTTTTAAGAACTTTTTTGAGAACAAAAATGTACCACAAAATATATGCTCGAATAAGTGGTGATGGTTTAACTGAGTTGTCGAGATGATTATAAGTTGAAAGATGTACTCTCGAGTTCTGTTCTTTGCATAGAAAATATACAAAATTAACACGCAAGATACGGTGTTCTTTGTAGTGAGCGAAGCTTGTAATCTAGCTCCCAAACTTAAACACAAGCTCTAGTAGATTGGAAGTAATATTTTTTCCGACAATGGATCATTTCCACAAGATCCGCTGCGTGATGGCTCTACTAGAGCTCAAACTTATTTCCAATCTATTAGTACTATAAGGGGCATTCTTCCGTTTAGTTATTAGACTAGGTTACCAGGTACACTGGTAGTTTACCCATTGTCGGAAAAAAAAAAAAAGCGATCACGTACCACTTCTGTATTAAGATATCCCTAACTTGTTTCATTCATCAATTTTCCTGACATTTTGTCACATACTGCAAGTCTTTGTTTGGCATGTTATTCATATCAAATCAAAAGACAATCATCTAAAAAGAAGGAAGCTTCCCTGTTTAGTTCATAGTTTCGGTTTGGTAGTCTAGGTTTAGGCTTCCTCCTCTTGACTTTTATCCCAAAAAAAAAGGCACTACTCCATACCATATTACACTTTTGAACAGTGAACACTGAATGATCCTCTATATATGTATAAGCAGATTCTCTGTCACCTTTGGCATAGTATACATCTAGCAATTCAATCCTAATATAGTTACATATATATGATTAAAAAGAGAACTCTCCCACCAACACTGAAATCTTTCCCGGGGTACAAAAAAGAAGAGGGTGAACAAAATGGCTGTATAAATGAACAAAGAAGCTAATGAACTAAATTAATCAAGACAGAGCTGGATAAGGACATGTCGTAAATCAAGACTATGGTGTCAATATGCAAGAGACTAAAAAGCTATAGTATTTTGCTTGTCTTGTGGAGCCACACACTGCCACAAGGACCTGTACGACGGGATGTCAGCAGCGACAACACCAAGCAAAGCCAAATTACGGCCATACTCCTGAGAGAGACAGAGAGAGAATATGAGATGTTTGAAGTAAAAATATCATTTGTTCCGTTGAAGGAATGGAGTTATATCAGAACAATATCCCATAATTAATCTTTAAAAAAATTAACTAGAGCTACCTGTACATCAAGGAACAATTGCATGCACATTTTATCGGTATCAGATACATTGTGATCTGACACATCTGAGCCTGCTCCAGCTCGCCTTTGAGCACCTTGCCGGATTCTTTGCAGTGAACTTTCCGTTTTTCTTGCCTGGGAGTTCAAACAGAAATTCATGCAATCACAAATTCCAATCAAAGAATCCAACAACCCTTCTAAATAAAAGATAAGGATCTCAAATGATATGCGGATTCACATACTTACCACATTTACGAGGTCAGAAGCCAACTCATGATATCTATTTGTGATCTCTATCGCAGTGCCTCGTAGCAATTCTGTTTTTGTTGCTTCATCCAAGTATTTGGTAGCCTTCTCTCCCTCCACAAAGACCTGTCAGAAAGTGCACACTTTGTAATAATGCCTTCCGCAAAATAATCCCTTTCACATTTAATTGGGGTTTCAGATTACGGGGATTGCTCGCAAGATGTAAAAGCTGAAAAAAATCCACTATTCTGAACATACACAAGCCTAAAAAAGACTTAAACTGCTCAAACTTTCATAGTCAATAAAGGGAATGATAACTCCCTCAGATATATTAAAATGTTACTTAAATTTGAAGGGCTGGATTTCTCTTAACTGCAAATGGCCAAAATTTGATACCTTTAGAGGGCGGAGAATCCCTGATACATATGGCGAATGCCGAACAGGAAGAGGTTTATTGGTCATCCTATACGTCGCAGTTATCCCTTTCAGCTGTCTCAAGTCCTGAATTAGTTTGTGAAATCATTGTGGTAATTAGTATCATAAGCAGAAAAGATTTCAGTGAATCAATAGTAGACCATTGCAAACAAACATATAGTTAACTTTTATGAATGCCATAAAAAAAAAAAAACTTTTATGATTGCAAAAAAAACAACCAAAGTATGATCTCCTGGGGTGCCGGGCGGTGGGTGAGGGGGGAAGGGGAGGGGGGAGAGGGTGTATGCAACCTTTCCCAATTAAGAAACAGAGAGGTTGTTTCCGAGAGCGACCCTCAATGCATTGCTGCATTTAATTGATTGCCACCCCAAAAAGAGAGAGAACCGTGTGGGTATTTATTTATTTATTGTTAAGATAAGAAGAACCGTGTGGGTATTCAAGGAGTTCACTGGTTCGTAGTTCCAATCTGCCTTCTTTAGAGGGTATCAGTACAAAATTATCAAATAATACTTTCAAACTGAGGCAAACAACCAAAAGAAAAAAAAACTGAATAGCCTATTCATACTCTTAAGATCAATAAACACAGTCAACAAAGCAATAGTGGATGGAAGATAATTGAATTCTATCATGCAACTACAAGTCTGTCAACAGTCAACCCTGAGTGGGAAGCTCAGTTGACAAGTCCTCTGAAATCTCTTACAGAGATCCAAAGTTTTGAGTGCCCTTATTCGGGTCATTGGTTTTTCCTGGTCGTTAACTTCAGGCCCCAACTGGGATAAGTCAGGTAAGGTCTGGATACTCATGTTATCTATATAAATAAATAAATAAACTGTTGAGAGTCAAAATTCTGTTCACCAGGACACTTTTATGTACAAACGACATGATTGATTGTGATTCTTTTTTTTTTCTTTCAAAGATGAGTCTCTCCATATTTATTGGTGATAATACAAAACTATGAAGTAAATCAAACATAAAACTAACTCACCTCAACTGACTTCTCAAGAAGAGTTTCAATCAGCGATTGCATCACAACAGGTCTGATATCTTCCAAAGATGTCCCACTCTGCAATATGCTATGTTTAACTGGATCTAGAACTTCAGCAGAACATGGTGAAAGAAGCTGAGTAACGTGTTCTCGAAATTTACCCTGAACCTCAGCTACAAGAAGCTTTATATCATGAATAACCTGAACAACATGAGACGCTCCTTTTAATCTCAACATCACCTAGAAACAACTTTTGCTAGCTAGAGCAAAATTAAACAAAAGCATAGAGCTTCTACAGCCAACAGCAACACGTGCAAACCAAAACAGAATACAGTATCTAATTAAGGTGAGCTTCAGCAAAGACCCGTAAAAAGAGAAAGCAATACAAGTATACGACACAAACAGAGCATTCAACTTGCTGCATTACACTAAACTGTAAGGTCATCCACGAAATCTGCCGTAGCACAACCATCTGAACTTTTTCCCGTAGAAAACAAGCATCAACCTCAAGTGATAACATCAGAAAATCGCAAGTAGAGGAACTATACATACATATAATAAATCTTCAGGAGCAGCAGAGATTGCCCATTCACTTCCAGGTCCGGCATTTGCGTTACCTACTGACCTAGCATGAAGTCCAGATGACACCCAATTGGTGTACCTATTCAACGACCATCAGTACGGATCAGTGGGTCAAGAAAAACATGCAGAACCTCATGAAAAATTTGGAAATGAATAAAGCCTTCAAGGGCAAACCTTGAAAGAAGCTGCAAAGACAGACGGAGAAACTTGTCGGAGCAAGACAGAACAAGAACATCTTCACTCCAAGAGGATCTCAAACACTCCAAGAGAGTAATACTTTGATTCAAAGACAAAGCTGGAGTTCTTCCACTTTCATCTTCTACATTTTCTGTCACCACTAGACGAGGAGCTGTAAGTGCGGTGTCCAAAGTTCCCGCTATTTCCTGAAACCTAAAATAGTTGAATTGCATTAGTATCAAGAACCAGTATGGGATCACAATCTTAAATCTAAACATCTACCAGATGCACAATACCTCAATGAGAAGTACACCCCCAGGTTCCACTGCTTCATAAAATCAGTATATATAGGCTCTGCCCTGAATTTAGATACAGCATATTTGGTTGTGCAATAGCCTACACAACAACAGAATGTCATGAGAACTTATGAAAAAAAGAATGACAGAAGCAATGCAGAAGCTTTCATCTCAGTCAAATGAACGTATATGCTGTACCCAATTGCAAAAAGTTATTTAGAGCACCCTACCTTCCAAGTAGGAGACAAAATCTATACTAGATTTGTAGTTTTTCAAAAATTGAGTAGGCCTTCCAGGTGAGAAAGCTCCAGGTTTTCCCTTTTGAATAGCTGAGAGGACTTCTTTGAGGATTGAATTGGCCAAGAAGTCAAATACGTGAAAACCTGAATTTTCTGCAGGACAGAAATCACTAAGAATATAAGCCATCAGTGTGATGAATGAGAGCTGCTGCCCGAGAGGTAGATCTATTGCTATTGGCACAACCCCAGACAACCTGACTCAATTTAACCATATGACTGAAGAAGGGGGTACACAGTAAACAAAACAACATCATATTCCCATGCACATTCTTGGAAATTAAATAAGACCAAAACAAGTTCTTTCAGGATTGAGGTTAGAGGTTTCATAAACCTGGAAGCGTTACTCTGCACTTACAAATGACGATTACCAGACATTACAATATACATATAATTGAAAATGACATACTAAATATCTTAATTTCTTCAATTCCCAATATATCACTTTCAGTGGTCATGTACCTCTTGAAGATATTTTCAGCAAGAATGTACAATCTTTCTCAATGTAGTTTTTGATTTCTTGGAAATCTTGCTCAAGTTCCTCTCCTGACACCCCGGCTGTCAACCCTGAAGAGCCATGAGAGATACCCTTTTGCACAAAGGGGGCAACAATGGTACTGCGGAAAATTTCTTCAGCACTGCTGGTGTTGTCGATGGCAGCATAGGCACGCAAACAATTGTATATGGCATTTTCATCAC
Source organism: Pharnaceum exiguum (assembly GCA_900322385.1). Lineage (NCBI taxonomy): Eukaryota > Viridiplantae > Streptophyta > Magnoliopsida > Caryophyllales > Molluginaceae > Pharnaceum > Pharnaceum exiguum. The sequence goes on along the minus strand of ONZK01001827.1, from coordinate 89,696 downwards.
GGTGCTCTAGACCATCTACAAAGCAATGTCCCAAACTTGCGTC
>ONZK01001827.1:70366-80570 GCA_900322385.1 Pharnaceum exiguum | reverse complement strand
TCTAGGTAATATATTATATACTATAATATATTAAATATTATGTTTAATTGCAAATGAAAAAAAAATATCTAATGTATATTTTTAGATTAAATAGTACCAATTGACGAACTTAAATGTTCCTCTCCCCACTCGATTGTGAACACTCTCCAAGCAAGGACCAACCTCAAGTTCCTAAAAAAGCACGTGATACTTCCGGGTTGGAGCCCTCCATGCATTAAAAAGTTCCTCCCTTCACTAAAGGAGACCGGTGAAGATTTCAAACACTTAAGATCTTAATATCATAGACTTCTGTTAAAAGAGAGGATTGAAAGAATGGATGGAAAAGAGGTATATGTTGATGGTTGTTTTATCTTGTAAAATGTTCCCTTCTTATTTGATGATTGTTTTATTTTATTATTATATATTCTTTATTTTATTTAGTAGTTCTGTTTTACGGGTGGATCGGACGCTGAATCGCTTCAATTGGAAACCGAGGGTCTATCTGGTTTTCATATCCGACTTAATCGGGTTTGTTAAAAAAATGCCAAAAACGGTCTGTATGTGAGCAGACTAGGAGATTGATTTGTCAAAGGACAAAATTCAAAAATTAAATAAGCTACATGGTGTTTTAGTTATATGCCTTACTTCACGCAGTAGTAGTTGTGGGGTTCGATGAGACATGTAGGGAAGGGGAGCTTTTTGATTCATATGGTCCACAAAGGGTATGAAGGGTCTGCAAAGCTCCTGGTAGGCATGCTAAATTTTGACCCTTTTTTTTTTACATCTACACAATTTAACTTTTTTTGAATAATGTTACTAGCTCTGACGATGTATAACAAACATGCAATTGCATGTCTGTTTTATATGGCTCATGTTGCAAGCAAAAGATGTCATATATTAGAGGGTGGTTACCTTAGTGATTATGAAGTAAAAGATGTCATATATTAGAGGGTTGTTACCTTAGTGATTATCAGAGAGCTAGAGCATGAAGTGGAGAAAGGGACTAGAGAAGGCAATTCTTATACGGTAAAACTAGGTGTATTTTGATTTTTATACACCCCTATTCTCCTTCCCCTATGGTAATTTATATGGTACACCTAGGTGTATATGGATCATTGTACACCAATGCATTTTCCCAATCATTGAAATGAATTTTCTTAAGAGTACAAATGCATTTTTCAGAATGCATTTTTCTTAGACACATGCATTTTCTTAATTTACGACGTAAGGGAAGGACAATAAGGGAGGGGTATACAAAAATCAAAATACACCTAGTCTTACCATATAAGAATTGTTCCCCTATTGTAGACACAGGGGCCCCGATCTAAGGGAGGTGAATCCACTTAGACTAGGTAAACCCATGCAACCTACCCGCTAGGTAGTTGAATGTGCATGCTATTGAACAAGAGCCGCCACCAATTTTATTTAGCACACATATAAATACATATACTATTAGGAAAACAATTGGAAAACCCGTTTTATATTATCTTGTTTTAATAGGTGATTTAAGTATAGTAAAATGCATTTAAATTCTCTTGTATTGCTCGTGAGGAACAACACAAGGTTTTAAGCAAAGCAATTTGCACAACCAAAGATCAAGATTCGGGAACGAAATTTAAACCTTTACTAATTCGATGTATTCCAATATAAACAGCTAAACCACACGATTCATTAAGCAACCTAATGCAATTATCTATATTACTCGTCTTATACACATGCAAGATTATCAATTTAACGATGTTTAAACATGCACCCATATTCCATTTATAACTCACATAAGAAATAAAAAGTCAATTTTCGTTAATCTAGTGATCACTTCGTTATTATTCACATGCCAACGCTTAGGTATGGTGATTGTAATGAGAATAATATATAAAGCAATAAATAGAGCATAGGTGAGAAGAGAAGGGTTAGTCCATATTGAAATTGAGAACGGAAACCTTACCTTGCCCTTTGCTAACTATATGCCCAAAAGGACCTTCACATGCATACACGAGTTAGTAGATTTCAAGCATTATAATCACTAGTCTACATAATGAAAGTACAAGAAAACAAGATGAAGGGGAAAGGTGGTGCCTTCGGGACCTTTACCGTATAACTAACTTGAAAACTCCAAGGTTTGTGACGGGATGATGCTTGAAAAAGTAACGTAGTCTTGAAAACACTCCTTGCTTAATGCTAAGATGCTAATGCTAATGTGTTTGGTTGCTTTGAAAGGAGTAGTTTTTAGACTTTAGGTGATAATTGATTAATTAAGTGTAAATTTCTGCATAGTAATAGTATAATAGTGTGTTGTTGAGATGAATGAAATCAGGGGGGTATTTATAGGAGTGGAAATGAGAATGGCCGGATTTTAAGAACATTAGGGTAAATATTGGGAAGATTGCACAAAGATCCGAGCCAAAAATAAACTTTGTACATGAAATAATCATGGCGGCATCCGCCCAACACTGGCGCTAGACGCCTAAACTGGCTTCTGAAGAAGTGACTCTGGCTCTGTACAGAACCATGCTTCTGTTTTGGTATTCAAACCGCCTAGCTTCTGGTGCTACACGCCTGTTTCTGGCGCCAGGCGCCTGAAGTGGATTTCGACAGGTTTTTATTTTCCTTTTTCTATTTATACGGAATATTGCTAAGTATATTTTAAGCAATTAATAAACTCGTATTAGGCTCTAAATATTCCGGAAATATGAAGAAAAGAAGAGATTAACCCTTCGCCAAGCAACATTTAATTAAATAAATAAATATATAATTAAATGCATATTTAAATAATTAAATATTAAAAGGGAAAAGCTAGTGGATTGGGCTTATTTTGTGGGCTGATTTGAATAAACTAATTAATTAATAATTAGGCCATTGGGCTAATACTAATTAATCGGAACGGGCTATAATATTATTATGATCCAAATGATAATTAACAATTGATCGGGTTTAGGAATCGACTTCAACTTCTTTCTTAAGCATCGGTGCACCCATCTTAATGGAGATTCAAGCTAACCGAAGGATATAAGGTTGGGGATTTTCATCATTAGGCATGACAATACCCCGTACAAAATACGGTATCTACAGGAGCCCCCATATCTTTTTAATAATAGGGAAAATACATTGAAGTGAACAATGATCAATATACACCTAGGTGTAATATAAATTGCCTAGTGAAGGGCAACCTTGCTTTGCTGATTCCAATATGGACTCTTTGGAGTCGGGAATGAGCTACATTTATTGTGTTTTTTCCCTTTTTGTTAGGTGTTTCACCTTTTGGTTGGTTATGTAATGAATGTTGACAACGGTAGGAAGGAGAGAGTGAAAGAGAATCTTGACACTACTTTTCTTTTACATGACATATTGACATTATTAGCAGAGCTCATGGTTTTACAATCACTCTACAATCTAAACGGAGCAATGCTTCACCTATAACGGGTATAGGTCATGTGCACTTATATCAATGGGGCCCGCCACTAAGAAAATAAAAAAAAAACTTTTTAATTTCTTGTTTGATGCTACACATAAAAAAAATTGCTTTCAAACATTTTGTATATTAGTATCTTATATTTGTACATCGTGTAGTTCCTGTTTGTATATTTGTTCACGTAAATGAACAACTTATTTGTATATTACTATCTTATATTTGTACATCATGTAGCTTGATATTGCATATGTTCACTTATATGAATTTGTATTTGTATATTACTAATTGTATACCATCATATTACGATTTGTATATGCATGAAGCCTATTTGTATATTTGTGCATGACTGACATATATAAAATAGACATAATGCATATACAATTGTAATATCAGGGTATATAAATTAGTAATAAAAATGCTTCTTCATACAAATATACAATTTGAAGGTACATTATGTACAATTACAAGATAGTGATAAACAATTAAGTTGTTCATTTTGAATGAACAAATATACAAATTTAAGGTACAAAACTTACAAATATAAAATAGTAATATACAAACGGGTTGAAAACCAAAAAAAAAAAAATTAAGTCCAACATCAAAAAAGAAATTAAAAGTTTTTTATTATTAATTTTTCTTAGTGCGCAAATCCCACTGATATAAATGCACATGACCTACACCCGATATATACTTAGCTTTGCTCATCTAAATGGAAACAAGAAATAACAAAATAGTATGATGTAATCGTGATGTTAACTGGACAAACAGAAGAAAGAAGCAGGCAAACTCAGAGCGTTTAACATCAAGCTGGAAATCAAATATTGATAACATGCTTCCACCTTTACACTATTCAAGGAAAGAAAACTACTGTAGTTCTGCAATGTACATTGAATATACAAAGCAAAAAAAAAAAAGCCGCTGGTCAGCTTTACAATGAGGTGAGACCTTAACTTACAATAAACCTAAAGAAATTAGCACTATGGTTTTTTCTAACACGATGAATGATTGTTGAAAAGATACACTAGATTCCTAGTTTACATTCTGGTTTGCCACCTTGGTATTTTACACTCCAAAAGAGATCTAATCATACAGAACACGGGGAGAAGATTGAAGCACTAAAAAGGAAGCGAAAGTGCCTAGTCCTCTGTAGGGCACTACCCTCTTTATACATCATCCTACTATAACTTCCTGACAAGACCATATCATAAATTAACGATTATTGATAACACTAAGAAAAAATGGCTCTTCAAAGCCGAAGACTAGAGAACACCGCTCAAAATCAAGCTAAATGACTAGAGCTGTGAATGAAAAAGGAGCAAATCCTTTTATACATACAAATAAAAGGCTTCACATGAAATAACTTAGTGCTTTCTTTCTTCTTGAACCACCCTCGCCGTAGAGTTCATTCCATTGCTGAAGCTCAGTCATGTTCACAGATTCAGATGATACACTAGCACAAACCTATTAATGTGACAAACCAGTAAAATTTCAGAAATGGTTGTATAACAAAGTTTTTAAACAAATATAGTCCAGAAAAGCCTACAGATTTAACTATCATTAGTTCTTTCAAATCAGATGAGACACCAACAATGAAAAAAAAAACTGATGAATCTCACCTGTTCATGTGCACCTCTAAAATCGTCCATATTCAAAGACCGAATGTCGGCACTGCTACTCAATGGCGGAGGTGATCTACCTTCGGCTACAGCAGCTCCGTGCTCCTGAAATCAAAGACACATTTGGTTTAATTTGCTTCTGATAAACAAAGAAACTTGACACACCAATGATATTTTCCAAAAACAGAATGAAAAGACAGCCGTTATGTAAATTGGCTAGGCCCACAGATTCACAACAACACCCCAGTGTAATCCCATTGGATGGGGCGCTCGGGTCAGGATTTACGCAACCTTTCCCCCTTTTTGTTTAACAAAAAAATACTTGAGCTTGTACCCAAGATTGATCCCAAATGCATTCCTACATTGAAGTATTGGCTTCCTGTACATTCACTGAAAAAAGAAGTACCGGAAGGTTTTTGGGCCATTTGATTTTTTTAGACCCCCATTCATCTAAATTCAAGCTTAAGCTTATTCCAACAAAGATAACTGATACAGATGATCAGTTAGAAATTTATCCTTTGATGCTATGTTTTGTTTAGTACAACTAGATTACGGCGGTTAGCCACAATCATCAACGACAACTGTGTTCCAAAGAAGCACTTCATTTGACTACCAACCCAGTGACCCACTTCATTACGGCGGTTAAAACACCATTTTTTTTTAAAAAAAAAAAACCTTTGACTAAGCGTTCAGATCTCCGCAGATTTTTATTACCAATACCAGGCCTGCCTCTAATTGACACGGCAGAATCATGCCCAGCGGAACAGAATAATGTTGGTAACAGTGTCAAGAGCACTACTAGCATCATGTAATAAAAAAGAAAAAAGAAGGCAAACCTGCTTTTCTCTTTCCAAAATTTCTCTAATAGGACGATGTGCAGCAGCGACACACAAGTTCTGCAACATACCAGGATGACCAAAACTTAGAATGACTACAATTAGCTGTTCATTTCTTTAAAACCAGCATGCAAATCTTTTCTTAAAAAATTAACAAGTCGCCAGCACTCACCTTAAGGTCACTTCCTGAATATCCATCTGTCATATTGGCGACTGCATCAAGATCAACATCAGGAGATAATTCCTCTTTCGCTAAGATCACTTTAAGAATCTTTGCTCTATTTGGAGTATCAGGCAAGTTAACCATCAGCCTGTAAGAAAGTACAGGGACATTAGTACATCAAATATGCAGGGATCTGATCGGTGAAAGCTATATAAGACAGAATAAAAAAGATGGCCCACCTACGAGGCAGTCTACGAATGACAGCTTCATCTAGGTCAAAAGGTCTATTTGTTGCAGCAAGCACCAAAACTCGCTCCATGTCTTTAGTCCGCAAGCCATCCCAGTTCACCATAAATTCATTTTTCATTTTACGCATAGCCTCATGTTCTCCGGGATTTTCTCTTCGCCCCAACATGCTGTCAACCTAAAGACAGATGGTGATTAAATATAAAGCAAAGGAAGACATTTTGGTCTGTCACGACTCTCAGCGAATTCATTGAAAACAGCACTAACTATGAAAAGGGAAGATGAACTTACTTCATCAACAAACACGACACTGGGAGCAATTTTACTAGCAAGCGAGAATACAGCCTTCACATACTTTTCACCCTCACCAAACCACTGAAAACAGAAAAATACAAAGTTTAAAGGCTATCAGAGGATACAATAGGGAACACAGGTGCTTGCTCTAGACAAACCTTGGAAGTGATGCTTGACATTGAAATGTTTATGAAGTTCGCACCAGCTTCAGTGGCCACCGCCTTAGCAAGCATAGTCTTCCCAGTTCCAGGAGGACCAAACAACAGGATACCTTTGCAAGGCTGCATAAAATGAAAAAATGTTACAGTCCCAGCCTACATCTTCTTTTATATTTCAAAGATTGAAGCAGAAGGCAGTCGGACTCTTGACAAAAATGTAAACAAATTAAACGTAGGTCAGAAGATCGTGAGCCATGAACTAATCCTTTACTTCGTCCACCACACAGATATTGAACACAAAAAAAAAGGTTAGCTGTCACAAAATAGCAGGTAAACGGTAAGCAGAGCTCTAGAAGAGGAGGATAAGGCAGTAGAATTTTTGTTTAAAACAAATATTAAGGGGGTAGAAACCATATTTTAAAAGAAGGCCATGGCAACACAAGGTTTGTCGGGAAAATCCAGAGCAATAACAACACACCTTGGTCAACTGCCCCTTGCAGAAAAGCTCAGGCCTCTGTAAAGGAAGCATCACCAATTCTTTTAGAGTGTCCTTCACATTTTCAAGGGCTCCAATATCATCAAATGTCACTCCAATGTCACTAGGTGGAATCACATCTGCTAAAAGCCTCTTCTCAAACTCATTTTCAGTCACAACATCCTGAAATTCACCAGACATCGTATGTCAACATCCACATAGACTATCCAAGGGGTAATGAATTTTCAGAAAGACCTCTTCTGAAGCAGTTAGATAATAACCTTAAGGGTCTTCTTTAAGCTCTTGGACTCATTCTGGATAGCTTGTAGTATCCCAATACCATAGTTGATGCTGCAAGGATCACGATAGATAATCATAATCGCAAATGAGCTAATTTTCTAAAGAGGAAAAAAACAGCAGTTACATGTTAAAAAAAATACCTCTCTGCTGACAAAACTAGCTTTGTTTCTGATTCAGGTTTTCCATTGTTCATCAAGTAATGACTTAGAGCCCATCCCACTACCTTCTCTGCACCTGCAAAACCAACACTTGAAAAGTAAATTTTATATCACATCAAAAGCTGTCCCAACATCCTGCCAATGGGAAAACATACTTTCAATACTTAGAGTCTGGTCCTTGATGGACAAAGCCTCAAGCCCTTCACATTCCAACCCACTTCGACCGAAAACCTATACATATCAATACAGAAAAGTTTAACGCATTGATTTTAAAAAAAAAAGTTTAATGCATTGTATCAACCATAACCAACAAAATAATGTGCTATGAAAAAATTAAATCAAGTTGAACCGATATGCTTGAATTTGCACACGCAAAGCCAGACCAAAAAAAAAATGCTTTTGCAAAGAGAAGATGTTCTTTTGGAACAAAAGAAAGATATATATGATATGATATATAAAGTGGAGAGAGGGAGGCACAAGACTCCCTCACCACTGGTCAAACCCATCGTACATAGAATTAATAGCAACCTAAACCAATCACATCAAATCATCACTTTAATAACAAATATATTGGCAGGTTCAAACTCAGAAGAAAAATAATGCTTGCAATAGCAGCACAGAAGATACATGATCCCAAGAAAAGAAAGTGTGCAATACAGACCTACTGAATTCTTTCCAATGTCATGCCTTCACAAAATACAGGCACTCTTTCCAAGCAAAGCAAAACAAATGTTAGGTGGATAGGTGAGAGGGCACAGGAATCCAAGGAACATATCCAAACTTTTGCAAGATAATAATGACATCAAAAAAGAAGCAAGAGTGAATTAAGTAAACACACTTCTGATATTTACTTGTGCACGGCAATTACATGCGAGCATATACATAAAGCACAATGGACACAGATACCTAATAAAAAGACAGAAAAGACATACACAGAATTATAAAGCACAGACAGATATTTAATTCCAGGGGAGACAACTGCAAACACAAGACGGTAACTAGAGGTGGAATACTTGAAATACATTGGTACAATAGCAATTCTTACAGTGCGCAGTTGACTCAGATTACTCTTCATCTTAAGGGTTTCAACATCACGTTCCAGTTGATCCTTCCAACTGGCAAGAAGCGCCTCATCCTACAATGAATTTTTTTAAGGATCAAATACTTTTCAGTAACATAATGGTCCACACTCCACAGAGACACTATCCAGAATACAGATGAAGAAACTGGAGAGGTCGACAAACCTGTGGCATGTGAATTGTCACTTTGTTAGGGAATAGCTTTGTGAGGAACTTCGATGATCGGGTTGTGTCCTTCCCCTTATCATGTAATCGTCCAAAACTATCCTGATAGTTGCAAACAAGCAAAATAATTAATTGTATGCAACAAAAGGAGAACTGCTTAGAGAAAGGAAAGCTTCAAGTGAGGTTGCACTGAGGACAGTACTGTTTCTGACAGTCCGTCAAAGTAACAATACCAGCAGAAGACTGCAAAAGAATATGAAAGAACAGAGGAATCACAACTATGTTCAATTTCATTCACATAAACCTTAAAACTTATAACTGTAAGCGGTAAACCCATATCTTGGGGGAGTGGTAACCAAGAGAACCAATTGGAGGAAGAAAATCAAAATACACAGCTTCAGGTGAGAATGGCTGAGCTTTTCTGCATCCGTAAGTTGACAAGTGTTTGAGTGACTGTGTGAATGCCTGAGCAGGCAACTGTGTGTCACTGCTTGTATGTGTGTGCATAGCTCTGCCAATATCCAAATAAAGATGATAGATGTTATGCCAACATATCACCAGAGACCTTTGCTTATCCTATAAGAAGCTTGGCCCATAAGTTGGGCAATCCAAACCTATAGAGGACAACGACTTATTGACCTTCCCATAAAGGGATCAACTTGGAAAAAAAATTCGCCAAACCATAGCTGCAACGATAGCTTGATTGAAAATGCCCACTAGTGACAAGCCAAAAGATTTGCTAATTTATCTGAAGTGCCATAGTTCTCAAGACATTGAAAATCAGACGACTCAAGATAACCCTTTTGCTGGCAAGCTCCATGGGCCCCATAGTTGTTCAGTCATAAATAAATCATAATTCAATAAGTTGTTCTACCCTCTCACCCCACCCTTAAAAAAAAGAAAGAAAAAAGAGAAGGTTGGCCCAAAAGCAGGAATACGACAATAACAACATCATAAAGTCAATGTAATCCTCAATTCCTCATTTAATGGAGGCGCTGAAGTGAGGATGTAACAACCTTTTCCCTATTATAAAAAAAGGGAGGCTAGTTGATTGGAAGAATTCGTTTCACTAGGTTATTATACTTTAACAAGTAGGTTAACTATTACGAATCTGTTACTCAATATGACAGAAAAAGCACAAGAAACACTTCACTAACTCATCCAAAAATTAGTAAAAACCAACTATGTGGCTGTACCAACCCATTAGCTTCACTATATCTACATTTACCTAACTAATTTCTAGAAACCTATTTGGTCCATGCACATGACATAATATGGCAAAGGCGTTCTATCGAGGTAACAACAAAAAAAAATCAGCAATGTCGA